>PVJC01015243.1:0-35331 GCA_004026665.1 Murina feae
GGTGTACCGCTTTAAATCGGGTCACCTTACCTTTATAGGGCAGGACTTGCTTCAGTGGGGTTTTGGTGCTCACTGAGTCTGCCCCTTGAGTGTGTCACTTATGGATGTGAAGAGTTGTAATCTGGTATGATCTGACACTGACAACTGGGTACACTGGCTCTTGGATCTCCAAGGAGGTGCAAGGTAAGCCACTGCCTGGGACCACCCAGCAGGAGCTACAGAGAAATCTGTGGATTCCTCCTCTTTGAATAGGATTTGGAAATGCTCAGATGAGGGCCAGCTGTGAAACAAGGCAGGCTGCGTTCTAGCCTTGGGCCTTCTTTTAGTAGCTTTGGGATCTCCATCTGAAAGAAAGCCTCCATAGAGTTCCTGTCCCAATGCCAGATAGTCCAGTTTCTCCCCATATGTGTCTGGGTCCTCCAGAGTTTTGCCTGTAATTGGAGTTCAGAGCAAGCTGGAGCTTGTGTCTCCCTCCTGATTAAAAAAGCAGCGCACCTGGGTCCTAGCCTGTTCCGCGCCTCTGCACTTCCTACCAACCTCAATGCACTTCCTTCACCTCTCTGGTTGTGGTTCTTCCACTCAGCCAGCTTTCCCATGATTCTGGATGATTGTTCTGTCTTTTATTGGTAATTTTGATGTGGTTGTGAGAGGCAGCAAGTACAGGTGTTTACCTATGCTGCCATCCTAGAATATTTCCTAGTTTCCTGTTGTTGCCATAACAAATTACTACAGTCCAGGTGACTTAAAGCAACAGAAATTTATACTCTCACAGTTCAGATGTCAGCAGGGTTAATTCCTTCTGGAGCTCTGAGCAAGAATCTGTTCCATGCCTGGTGGTTGCCAGCAATGCTTGGTGTTCCTTTGCTTATAAATGCATCACTTCCATCTCTGCCTCTGCCTCCATATGGCCTTTTTTCCTGTGTTTCTATACATGGCCTTCTTGTGACACCAGCCATTGAATTTAGGACCTGCCCATTTCAGTAAGGTCACATTTTGAAGTTCTGGGTAGACATGAATTTTTTGGGGGACATTATTCAACATGGTTCACAGTGTTCATTCATTCAACAAGCACCTATTGAGTGCCTGTGTTCTAGGCCCTGTGTTAGTGATTAGGGATAGAGTGATAAACACGACAGATATGGCTCATGTCCTATATGAAGTTCACCATCCTTATAACCCAGACAGATACTAAACAATGGTTATTAGTACAATAAAAATTATGAAAGGGGAAATACTGCAGGCAATGATATTGCATGAGAAGAGACCTAAACCATCAGAGGTGGTTGAAAGGTAATTCAAAAGGCCTCCTTGTGGAAGGAACATCTAAGCTGAAGTCAAATAGCAAATAGATACTAGCCAGGTGCAGAGTATAAAGACCAGGTTATACCACCTAGTGCTGTGTATGAGAATTTGCATTTTAATAAGTGCTTCGGTGTTGCTCATGCATGATGGACTTTGAGAATCATTGCTCTGGGGCCTCAGCTGACCCTAAATGGACCCCGTCTCCACCATCAACTGTGGGGAAGACCTCTCTCCCTCTGCTCTCCCACTCAACCCTGTGAACAGGGGCAAGATGGGGAGGCCCCTTAGTACTGAGCCTCCCATTTGGATACATGGACCCCCTTTCCACTGCTGTGTGCAATCACCTAAATAAAACATGTTGCTTATATCAAATTTAGATTTTTCTCCTCCTTCAGTGGGCATTCTCCAACTTTTCCCTTCCTCCAACCCTACTGTATTTTCTGCCACATAGCAAGCCTATTGCTTTGCATGTTAGTGGATAATTTGCCATTGAATTGTGGAAGGCTATTTTTCTCTTGAAACATCTTTTTTAAAAAAAATATGTAAGGACTTACTAATGCCAATTTGTTATTTCCTGCCTGTTTGGTAGCACCATAGTTCCTTTCTTACTTTCTTGCTGCTATTCTTTGAAAACATCCTCATTTATTGTGTTGTATAAAGAAAAGGTGGCTATTTTTTCATTTCTTATCTTCATCAGCACAAAAGGTATTTTTGTAAATCATCTTTCCTTCAGAATAAAAGACAGAGATGGTCCACAATAATGTTTTCCAAATATCATAATTGAAAAAACAACAACAAAAAAACCTGTAACAAGATTTGGGGCTGTTTCTCAGAAAAACCTTAGTAGATTCTTCCAATTTGGCTCCTCTGTAAGATTGGTGAAACCAACATTTAAAATTGAAAGAATCTTGGGGGTCCTCAAAATTCTGAAGGACCATCATCCCCTTTATTTTACAGATGAGGAAAATTAAATCTGAAGGTGAGATGAGGTATATTCACTCTTAGCCAAAGAATTCAAAATACTTCTTTCTTAAAAATGTTTACTTTTAATGATTTTGGTCTTCACCTTACTTTGCATGTGTAGTCATGCTCTCTATGCCTGGATCTCCAGGTTTCTTATCTTTGTTTGTTGCCCCTGAACTCATAAGAAACCTGCAACCTCCTTGCTCAGAAGTCGGGGCCTCAGAGAAGCGTCAGTTCATATTAGGACTAGGGGTCTGGCCCTTAGACCAGAGCGTGGGCATCAGAGCCCTTTTCAAAGGTTAAGTATGTCTTAAACATACAGAAAGGAAAAAAAAATATTTTAAAGCCATTTTTCATTCGTTGTCTTCAGTCTAAAAATAGGGTGACAGAGGGATCGTGGGATAAGCAGCCAGAGCAGGGAATAGTCGGTTGCCACAGTAACCAATGAGCCATTTCGCTGCATTTGCCTTGAGTGTGTGATATCTGGGAGGTTACCTCCCCCCCCCCTTTCCTTCTCTTGTGCGTGGGGGTGGGGGTAGGTGGTGAGGGCATTTTTAGATTATATAATATGGAACCACATTCCTTACTTCCGGAGTCAACCATTCTGTATGAAAATGCCCTTCCCTTTTAATCCTGCCCTCTCCTCCCTGCGAATAGCCTAGGGTCATTGGCTTTGCTGGGGACCTTGAGAAAAGATTATGATCACACCATCTCCTTGTATAGTACTGCCTTTCTTGAACACTTTCCCAAAATTTTAAAAAACCCTTGGCTGAGGATATTTTTTTAAATTGATTTGAGAGAGAAAGAGGAAGAGGAAGGGAGGGAAGTGGGGGGGGGGGGAAAGAGAGAGAGAGAGAGAGAGAGAGAGAGAGAGAGAGAGAGAGATATGGATCAGTTGCCTCCCATAAGTGCCCCACTGGGGATGAAATCTGGAACCTGAGTATGTGCACTGATGGGGAATCGAACCCAAGACCCTTCCATGCATGGGATGACACTCCATTCAACTGAGCTACACCTGCTAGGGCAACACTTCCCTAATATTTGACACCCTGGCCTCATAGAAATATTTCCCCCCCCCAAATTCAATCAGGTCCCCAAATGCTCCAGGCTCTTGTAGCCTGCTCCCCCTGCTCAGGAGACCACTGGGCTTCCCTGGGTTCCAGAGAAGAGAAAGGCAGCCCTTGTGCGGGTAGAGTCTGCTAAGTCACTCTGAAAATGATCTGGTTCTGCTGCTGTAACCTTAAAAAAGATATAGGAGAGAGTAACCCCTTAAACATATAGTAGCTCTTTCAAAATGCTGTGTGAAAGTGAGCCTGCAATGGCAGGCAGGGGCAGGGCAGGGGCAGGAGGAGACATGGATGGACAGGCAGATTTAGGAAGAAGTGCAAAGGATGAACATTTATTCAGTGCCTGCTCCTGCCAGGCACTGTGCTGGCTGCTTTAGGTATGCTATCTCTTACAGCCACACTGCCAGCTCAGCAATGTCAGGTAATTATTAGCCCAAGGTGGTGGATTCAGGATTCAAGCCTAGACCTATTAGCCTCTCAAGCCAGTGCTCTTTATGCTCTGATGTGGATGCATATCCAGTTTCCAGGATCTTTTTCTGCCCAGTTCTCATCCTCATTCTCCTCAACTCCCCACAGTCCTCATTCTCCACAAGGCGGCCTGTGTCCTCACACGGCACCCCTTCATGCTTCAGACCTTTTACGACTCCTCCTCATCACAATACATCTTTCATCTCTTCCATTCATAAAGAGCCCAGTAGGTGCCTGGAGAGCTAATCAGTTTAAATGAAAATGTAAAAAATGTGTTCATTGTATCCACATGGGTTAAAAGGATATACGAAAAGCTCCAATTTTGGCTGCTTATTAGGGTGATCAGGTATGAATGAGAAGCTGAATGGGAATGTATTAAAAATCATTTTTTAGTTGCAGTGATCAAAATCCAATCTGAATTCATCTAAGCAAGAAAGAATAGATGAGCTAAAGTAAAGGGGGAAGTCAGGAGTGGATTTTCCACAGGGATTCCAGAGGTTCAGCAGCTAGCATCAGAACTTTCTCTTTTCCTGAGCTATGCTTGTCTCTGAGTGGCTTTATCCTTGCTTACCACAGACAAAAAATTGGTGATATGACCTCTGATGTACATTTTTCCAACCTCCATGACTTAATAGGCAAGAGTCTCTTGCAACTCCAAATTGGAGAGTTCCAGGGGCAGAAAGCTTTTGGTTAGCTCGGGTTGGGTCTTAGGCTCACCCTGGATCAATTACTTTGGCCATGAGAATGGGATACTGTCACTGACGATGTTGTGTCTCAGGTTAAGGAGGTGATAGTCTGTGATGGGGAGCCACCAGAAGGACATGATTCAAATTGTTTTCTTTATTATGTTCATGCTCAGTCCACTCTTGTTTGACCACAGAACCAGCCTTCTTAACCACAGACTGCTTACTAGCATTTTGAAGTGGACCCATGTTCCATAGATTATATTTTTGAAAATACTCTCATAGAGACAAATCGTGGTGACAATTAGAATGTCAGATTCAGAAGGACCTTTAGAAATGTCTGAACACTGTTTTTAAATTAAACTTTTAAATTGAAGAAAATTGTAGTTTCACCTGCAGTTGCAAGAAATAATTCCGAAAAATCTTGTGTACCCTTCACTGAGTTTCTGTTAATAGTAACATCTTCCAAAAACAATTCTAGACTATGACCATCAGGTTATTGACATCAAGACACTGACTATTTTCATCAGCACAAAACTGTTCATGTTGCATTGTTATAGCCATGCTTCCTTTCCTTCCGTCCCACCCACTCTGTAATTCTAGAAACCATTAATCTATTCTCCATTTTTATAATTTTGCCATTTCAAGAATGTTATATAGATGGAATCTATACAGTATGTAACTTTTGGGGGTTGTCCATTTAAAAAAATGTATTTTATTGATATTTTACAGAGAGGAAGGGAGAGGCATAGAGAGTTAGAAACATTGATGAGAGAGAAACATTGATCAGCTGCCTCCTGCACACCCCCTACTGGGAATGTGCCCGCAACCAAGGTACTTGCCCTTGACCGGAATCAAACCTGGGACCCCTCAGCCCGCAGGCCGACGCTCCATCCACTGAGACAAAGCGGTTAGGGCAGGGGGTTGTCCATTTTTCTGCATCATAATTCTCAGGAGAATTATGTGTACCAACATTTAGTTTGTTCCTATTTATTGTTGAAAAATATTCTGAGGTATGTTACCACTTACCCATTAAAGGACATTTTTTGTTTTCATTTTGGGACTATTATGAATAAAGCTGCAATAAACATTCTTGTACAAATTTTGTGTGAATATAAGGTATTTTAAAAAAAAATAAATACCCAGACAGCAATTGCTTGGATTATAGGGTACTTGTGTGTTTAAGTTTTGAGAGTTCTTTATGTTCTAGCTACTAGTGTCTTGTGTCTGATATGTAGCCTGCACATATTTTCTTCCAGTTTAATATCTTTCACAGACTAAATTTTTGATTCTGATAAAGCCAAACTTATCAGTTTTTCCTATTACGAATTATACTGTTGTTGTCAAGTGTAAGAACCCTTTGCCTAGCCCTAGATCCTGAAGATTTTCCCTTATATTTTTTCCTAAAAGTTTTATAGTTCTATAGGCCTGGCCTGGCCCCTCTCAATCTGGGACCCCTCGGGGGATGAGCCTAAGCTGGCAGTCAGACATCCACCTGGCAGCCTGGAAGCCCTCGAGAGATGTCCACTTGCCAGCAGGGAGCAGGCCTAAGCTGCAGTCGGACATCCTTAGTACTGCTGAGGAGGCGGGAGAGGCTCCTGCCACCACTGCTGTACTGGCAGCCATCAGCCTGGCCTGTAGCTGAGCAGAGCTTCCCCTGTGGGAGTGCACTGATCACCAGGGGCAGTTCCTGCATTGAGCGTTTGCCCCCTGGCGGTCAGTGTATGTCATAGTGACCAGTCATTCACAGTCGTTCTGCTGTTAGGGACAATTTGCATATTACCCTTTTATTATATAGGATAGAGGCCTAGTGCATGGGTGGGGGTTGGCTGGTTTACCCTGAAGTGTGACCTGAATCAGGGTGGGGGTCCCGCTGGGGTGCCTCCCCCCAGCAGCCAATTGGGGGTGGGGCCAGTCAACCTCCCACAACCCCTCTCCCCAGCCAGCCTGGCCCTGATTGGGCCCCGATCAGGGTGGGCCAGCCGGGCAACCTCCAACCATCTCCCCCTCCCAACAGGCTCAGCCAGCCCTGCACTGTCCCAACTGGGGCTGGGCTGGCTGGACCCCACCCATGCATGAATTCGTGCACTGGCCCTCTAGTGTTGAATAAGAGAAGTGAGAGTGTGTATCCTTGCCTTATTCTGGATCTTAGGGGTAAAAAAGTCACTTTTATCATTTATTGTTATTTTGAAGTTCTTTTATGTTCTTTATCAAATTGAGGAAGCTCCCTCCATTCCATATTTCTGAAATTTTTGCCATGAATGGTGTTGAATTTTGTTAAATGCTTTTTTATGTGAGTTTTCTTCTCTAGTCTATTTTGGTGAATTGTATTTATTGGTTTTCAAATATTGAACCAGCCTTGGATCTCTGGAGCAAACCCCACTTAGTCATGGTATGTAATTCTTTTATTAGTTGCTAGATTCTATTTGGTAATATTTTGTTAAGAATTTTTTAGTCTTTTTACTCATGATGGATATCGGTTTTCAGTTTTCTTTTTTTAAAATTGTCATTTTTCTGGCCTTGGTATCAGGCCAATACTATCCTCATAAAATGAAATGAAAAGTGTTTCCTTGTGCTTTCTAGAAAAGATAGTGTGGAATTGGTGTTAATTTTTCTTTAAATGTTTGGTAAAATTTTCAAGTAAACCACCTTCATTTTGGAGGAGTTTTTCAAATTATGTATTCAAATTTCTTAAGGATTATAAGGCTATTCATATAATTTATTTTATTTTAAGTGAGTTATAGTAGTTTGTACTTTTTTTTAAAAAAGGGAATTGGTCCATTTCAACTAAGTTGTCAAATATAGGGGTGTAGAGTTGTTTGCAACATTTCCTTGTTATCCTTTTGATGTTGGCAGAGTCTGTAATAATACCCCTGGTTTCATTTCTGATTCTGTTTTTTTTCTTTGTAAGTCTTCCTAGAGATTTGTCAGTTTTATTGATTTAAACAAGAAAAAGTCTTTTTTCATTGATTTTTTTATTGTTTTTCTCTTGTCAATTTCATTGATTTCTGCTTGTCTTTATTATCTCCTTTCTTCTATTTGCTTTGAGTTTATTTTGCTCTTTATTGTCTCAGTTCTTAAGGTGAGAGATTTTTTTTGTTTGTTTTTAAAACATTTTTTCTAATGTGTATTTTTATGTTTATTGTTGAGAGTATTACAGATGTTCCCCAATATTTTCTCATTGCTCCCCTCTCCACCCAGTTCACACCCCACCCCAGGCTTTCACTACAGTATTGTCTGGTCCATGGGCTATGCATATCTATGTATATAAAAGCCTAAGTGACTGAATGACAGGAATGATCAGAATGACCAGAACATCTGGTTTCTATGATGTGCACTGACCACCAGGGGGCAGATGCTCAGCACAGGAGCTGCCTCCTAGTGGCCAGTGCACTTCCACAGTGGGAGCATCGCTCAGTTGACAAACCAGTCCTGGAACCCACCAGCCCGGGGACAACCTCTCCCTCCCTCAGTAGTCCTGCAGGTCCAATCACTGGAGAATGGGCTGGGCACCAATGGACCAGTGCTGCTGGCATGATCCCGACAACATTGCTGGCCTCCTGGAAGTCAGCCTCTGGCACCATGGCTGCTTGTCCTCCCTAGACACTCCTCAAGGAAGAAACAATATAAAAGCGGCTACCAGTTGGCTCCCAGCAACTGGTACAAATGTCAGCAGGATGGATCTGGATCCCGGGCTGACAAGGGCATCCCACCACCTTCCTAGAGGGCCAATCTCATCCTGCCTTCCTCCCCGCCCCTACCTGTGTATGAATTTGTGCCCCGGGCCTCTAGTATGCATATAAGTTCTTTGGTTAATCTCTTCCCATCTTAACCCTCCCCTCCACCCCGCCAACATTTTCTCTGAAATTCATCAGTCTGTTGCATGCTTCTATGGTTCACCAGTTTATTTTGTTCATTAGATTCTACATATGAGTGAGATCATGGGATATTAGTCTTTCTCTGACTGGTTTATTCAGTTGAGCATAATATTTTCCAGGTTCCTCCATGCTGTCTCAAAGGGTAAGAGATCCTCCTTTTTTACAGCTGCATAGTATTCCATGGTATAAATCTTTCTGATTGGTGTTTTGGGATTTTGAGGATATATTCCTAGAAGTGGGATAAAGTGAGTCAAATGGTAGTTCAATTTTTAAATTTTTTTTTGAGGAAACTCTATACTGTTTTCCATAGTGGCTGCATCAGTCTAAGGTGAGTGATTTGATTATTGATTTGATGACTCTCTCTTTTCTAATCTATACATTTAATGCTATACATTTCTCTCTAGCACTGCTTTAGCTGTGTCCCATAAATTTTCATACATTCTATTTTAATTTTCACTCAGTTCAATGTATTTTTAAATCTTCATCTGAGGATATTTTTCTAATTTTTAGACAGAGTGGAAGAGAGAGGGAAAGACAGAGAGAAATATCGATGTGAGCGAAACACATCGATTGGTTGCCTCTTGCAGGAGCTCTGAGCAGGGGCTGGGCTGGGGAAGAGCCTGCAACCAAGGTAAATACCTTGACTGGAATAGAAACTGGGACCCTTCAGTTTGCAAGCTGACGCTTTATCCACTGAGCCAAACCGCTATGGCACTTCAATGTACTTTTAAAATTTTCCTTCAGATTTCTTCTTTAACCCATGTATTATTGAGAAGAGTTGTTTGGGCTCTAAGTATTTGAAAACTTTTAATTTTATCATTCTATCATTGATTTCTAGTTTGATTCCATTGTGTCAGAGAATACACTCTGATTTCAGTTCTTTTATTTATTTATTTTTTTGTTAATCGTCAGCCAAGGATATTTTTTCCCATTAATTCTTATTTTTTAGAGAGAGTGGAAGGGAGCGGGAGAGACACACAGAGAGAAACATTATTATTTTTAAAATATATTTTTATTGATTTCAGAGAGGAAGGGAGAGGGAGAAAGAGACAAAAACATCAATGATGATGTGCCTCCTTGCATGCCCCTCACTGGGGATTGGTCCTGCAACCCGGGCATGTGTCCTTGACCGGAATATTGAATCCGGGACCTTTAGTCCACAGGTGAAACCCTCTCCACTGAGCCAAACCAGGAGGGCAATTTAAATTCTTTTAAATTAGCTGAGATTTGTTTTATGGTCCAGGATTTGTTCTACCTTTATATATGTTCCATGGGCACTTGAAAAGAACGTATATGCTGCTGTTTGATGGAGTGCTACATAAATGTTTATTGATCCTATTGGTTCATGATGTTATTGAGTTCTTCTGTATCCTTGCTGATAGTGTGTTCTATCAGTTATTGAAAGAGAGGTGTTCAACTCTAATTTGGATATGTCTATTTCTCTTTTTCAGTTCTATCAGTTTTTGCTTCACACATTTACCAGATGTGTTGTTTTGTACATATTTAATTAGGATTACAATGTCTTCTTGATAGACTGATCCTTTTATCATTGTATAATGTCAGTCTCTCTTTTACTTTCCATTGCTTTAATTTCTACTTCACTTGATGTTCATAGAGGCACTCCTGTTTTCCTTTGATTAATGTTTGCATGGTACATCTTTTTCCATTCTTTTACTCCACCTGCCTATATAATTTTATTTTGAAAATTTATATAATTTTTTTTGAAATTAGTTTCTTTTAGACAGTATAGAGTTAAATAATGTTTTAAAATATGCTCTGCTAATCTCTCATCTTCTTTTGGGTAGGTTTTTTTTTTTTTAAAAAAATCTTTATTGTTGAGACTATTACAGATGTCCCCTCTTTTTCCCTCCATTGCCCCTCTCCACCCAGATCCCTCACCTTCTCAGGCCTTCACCACCCTATTGTCTGTGTCCATGGGTAATGCATGTACGTTCTTTGGTTAATCTCTTCCTGCTCCCCTCTCCCACCTTCCCTCTGATATTCATGTCTGTTCCACTGCAGTTGGGATGTTAGGACATTTCATTATAGTCCATAGAAGGTAGAAGTCTAGAAGTCTAGGCTTCTCACTTGTGTTTGCTGGCATGAATAGGAAGTAGCCATAGTGTTCCTGTGATACTCCTTGAGCTTTCTTGATCTGTGGTTTGATGTCTGTAATTAACTTGGGAAAATTCAGTCATTATTGCTGCAAATATTTGTCATTCCTTTCTCTTTTTAAAAATATATTTTTATTGATTTTAGTGAAGGGAGAGGAAGAGAGAGATAGAAACATCAATGATGACAGAGAATCATTGATCAGCTGCCTCCTGCACATCCCCTACTGAGGATTGAGCCTGCAACCCAGGCATGTGCCCTTGACTGGAATTGAACCTGGGACCTTCAGTCCACAGGCCAGTGCTCTATCCACTGAGCCAAACCGGCTAAGGCTTATTCCTTTCTCTTTTTCTTCTCCTGGAATTCCCATTATCTGTAGTTGTCCTGTAGTTCTTGAATATTTTATTCTATTTGTGTTTTCCAATCTTTTTCTTTTTCATTTTAAAAGTTTCTATTGACATATCCTCAAGATCAGATATTCTTTTCTCAGACATGTCTAGTCTTCTAGTGAACCCATCAAAAGCATTTTTAATTTCTGGTTCAGTATTTTTGATTTATAACTTTAAAATGTTTTTTTTTCTTAGAATTTCCATCTCTATGATTACATTGCCAATCTGTTCTTTTTTCCCAATATGCTCTTATTATTATTTATAATCTTTATTGTTGAGATTATTACAGATGTCCCTCTTTTTCCCCCTCATTGCCCCCTCCACCCAGTTCCCGCCCTCCCAGGCCTTCACCACGCTATTGTCTGTGTCCATAAGTAATGCATATATGCATATAAGATCTTTGTTTAATCTCTTCTCGCCCGCCCCCCCCCCCCAACCCTTTTCTCTCTGAGAATCATCATTCGGTTTCATTTTCATTTCTCTGATTCTATTTATTCACCATTTATTCTGTTCATTAGATTTCTTATTCGTTTATTTTGATTTTTAGATTCAGTTGTTGATAGGTATATATTTGTTGCTGTTTTGTTGTTCATATTTTTCTTTTTCTTCTTCCTCTTCTCAAAGGATACCTTTCAGCATTTCATATAATACTGGTTGGGTGGTGATGAACTCCTTTAGCTTTTTCTTGTCTGTGAAGCTCTTTATCTGACCTTCGATTCTAAATGATAGTTTTGCTGGGTAGAGTAATCTTGGTTATAGGTCCTTGCTATTCATTATTTGATTATTTCTTGCCACTCCCTTCTGGTCTGCATAGTTTCTGATGAGAAATCATGTGATAGGCATATGGGCATTTCCTTGTAGGTAACTAACCACTTTTCTCTTGCTGCTTGTAAGATTCTGTCTTTGTCTTTTGCCCTTGGCATTTTAATTTTGATGTGTCTTGGTGTGGTCCTCTGGGTTTCTCTTGTTTGGGACTCTCTGTTCTTCCTGGACTTGTAAGTCTATTTCTTTCACCAGATAGGAAGAGTTTCCTGTCATTATTTCTTCAAATAGGTTTTCAATATCCTGCTCTCTCCCGTTTTTGGCACTCCCATAATGTGAATGTTGGTATGCTTGAAGTTGTCCGGTAAGCAAGTTGTCTTGCTTCTTACACTGCCTTCATATTTTTGGGTTCTTTTTTCATTTTGCTTTTCCAGTTGGTTGTCTTTTGCTTTTTTGCATTTCAAATCATTGATTTGATTCTCAGAATTCTCTAGTCTACTGTTGAATCCCTTATATTATTCCTTATTTCAGTCAGTGTATGCTTAATTTCTGACTGGTCCTTTTTCATATCCTTGAGGGTCTCACTAAATTTCTTGGGGGTTTCTAGAAGATTCTTGAGTAACCTTATAACTGTGGTTTTGAACTCTATATCCAGTAGTTTTCTTTTTTCCATTTCTTTCATTTGTGACATGTTTCTTTGTCTCTATATTTTGGCTGCTTCCCTATGTTTGTTTCTATTGGGCAGAGCTCCTATGTCTCTTTGTGTTGGTAGAGTGGCCTTGTATAACAGGTGTTCCAAAGCAGTGGTCACCAACCTCATGGACCTTGTATAACAGGTGTTCCAAAGCAGTGGTCCATAGACCACTGGTTGGTGACCATTGCTCCAAAGGTTTTCTTAAACCAGAGGTCACCAACCTTTCAGACTCCCAGACCACTAGTGTTTTAAAGGGCTAGTGGCTTAGCCTCCCCAGTCACCTGTGCTGGGCACTCTAGGTGCACCCCTTTGTGGGCTGTGTGCACAGTCTTGTTGTAGTTGAGCTTTGATTGCTTTTGGTGTCACTGGGAGTAATTGATCTCCAGATCAATGGACTGTGAGGACCAGCTGCAACTACAGAGGAGAGCTGTTGATACCCCTATGGAGCAGATCTTGCTTTAGTGGGGCTTTGGTGCTCACTGAGTCTGCCCTTTGAGTGTGTTGTTTATGGATATGAAGAGTTGTAATTTGATATGGTCTGACACTGACAGTTGGGTAAACTGGCTCTTGGATCTCCAGGAAGGTGCAAAGTCAGCTACTGCCTGGGGCCACCCAGCAGGAGCTACAGAGAGATCTGTGGATTCCTCCTCTTTGTATTGGGTTTGGAAATGCTCAGACGAGGCCCAGCTGTGAAGCAAGGCAAGTTGATACCAGTGCCAAGTGGTGGGCCTTTTATTGATAGGTTAGGGGCTCTCTGACCCAACTGCAGCTTGTTTGAGAGATTTTAGCCTGAGCAAGGACAGGCCATTCACATGCAAAACATGCTGCTCACAGCTTGGGTGGGCTGTAAATTGGATTAGGTGGGATCTTAGGTAATCACCAGGGCAGAGCAAACAGAAATAGCTGTCAGTGAACCCTGTGACTGGGGAGGTCCCAGCATAGAAACAGGGATCCCTATGAGTACTTTTATCTTGGAGAAAGCTGCCCCTGAGTTTCTGCCCTGATGCCAGACAATCTACTTCCTCCTCATATGTGTCTGTGTTCCCAGGAGCCTCGCCCTGGTGCTGAAGCTCAGAGAAGCATAAGATGACCAGACGTCCCACTTTTGGTGGGACAGTCCTGATATTTAACAGTTTGTCCCATGGCGTTTTCAAAAAGTCCTGATTAGTCTTTGTAATATTTTAAGTAATAATAGAAAATAAAATAACCCCCCCCCCCCCCAGTCAATGGTGTACTGCTTTGAATCTGGTCACCTTAGAGAAGCAGCATCTTAAAAGTTCAGTTTATTGTGCTGGTCTTTTAAGAGGAATAGCTGGGTCTCTGGAAGCCTCTGTGCCACTGAGCCCCAATTACTCTGGTTTTTACAGCCTGTAGTTCTTACTGCCTGTAGGTACTTTTTTCCCCCAGCTCTGGGACCCTAGGCTGGGTGTTTGGTGTGGGGTTGGGATGCCTCTGCAGAGATGATCTTCCTCCTGATTAAAAAAGTGGCACCAGTCCATTTGGGGCCTCCTCACCTCCTACCAGTCTCAGTGTGCTTTCTTCTTTACTTCTCTAGAAGTAGGACTTCCATTCAGCCAGCTTTCCAGTGGTTCTGGATGATGTTTTTTCTGTATTTTAGTTATAATTTTGATGTGGTTGTGGGAGGTGGTGAGTACAGGTGTTTACCTATGACACCATCTTCAAAATCTCTCTGTCAATCTGTTAAGGAGTAGCAGTTTGCCCTGTGACCTCACTTCTCTAATGGATATAAGAAGAGTGCTTGATTTTTCAGTTAGTTCAGGTTTTTGCTTGTTGTTAGATGATAGTAATGACTTCCAAGCCTCTTACATGCTGGGCCAGAGATCAGAACTTCAAGCTCACATATGCAGCTGCTGCCCACCACCACCACTCCCTTATCCCAACCATCAGTGAGTCTTGTGGGTTCTACCACCAACACACAGCTGAATCCATCTACTTCTTTCCCACTTTGACTGCTATTTAATCCAGCATTATCTTTTGCCTGAATAACTTTAATAGTTTTCTAAATTATTGCCTGGCTTTTCTATTCTGCAATCAGTTTTCCATTGCAATTTGAGTAATCTTTAAAATAAAGAACCAGAGCACTCTGGTGGTCAGTGTGCTCCTACAGGGAGAGCATTGCTCAGCCAGAAGCTGGGCTCACAGCTGGCAAGTGCAGTGGTAGTGACGGGAGCCTCTGCCACCTTTGCAGCAGTGTTAAGGATGCCCGACTGCTGGCTTAGGCCCACTCCATGGTAGGACATCCCCTAAGGGCTCTCAGACTACAAGAGGGCACAGGCTGGGCTGAGGGACCCCCTCTGAGTGCACGAATTTCGTGCACCAGGCCTCTAGTTTATAATAATTGACTTTAATTAAAGGAGATTTTCCTTAATAATGTGGATGGGCTTCATCTAATCAGTTGAAAGACCTTACAAAGGAAACAGGTTTTTCTGAGGGAGGAGAAATTTTGCCTCAATATTGCAGCATCAACTCCTGCCTGAGAGCTCCAGCCTGCTGGCCTGCCTTACAGGTTTTGAACTTGTCAGTCCCCACAACCATATAAGGCAATTCCTTGAAATAGATCAATAAATTTGTGTGTGTGTGTGTGTGTGTGTGTGTGTGCGCTCTCTGGTCTGTTTCTTTGCTGTTTCCTTGGAGAACCCTGACCTACACACTTGGTGATAGCTCATCTGACCTGCAGTTCTCTATTAGTTCTTCCCTAGGTCATTCTTTAGGGTATAGCCTTGCTTTTGTTTTCTTTGTGTCACTCATTTCTGCAAATCTCTCATGGTCATTTGTTTGCTTGTTTATTATTTATCTCTCCCATTTCGTTAAAGGAATGTGAAAGCAGTGGTACTTTGTCTGCTTTATTCACCCTTCCATACTCACCATTTGTCTCATGAATGTTGCCTTGCCTTCTTCACCACAAGATCTGGTCTCTTTTTCCAACCTTGATCTAGTACCAACCTAGAGAGATGTATTCTTGACTATCCTGGTAGAACAGGATGTAAAAATGGATCTCTATTAATGTCTTTTTTACCCAAGGCCTAAAAAAGTAGGTGAATAACAGCCTTGAAAAAAAAAAGAGGTCAAAAGTATCTCTACATTCTAACAGGAAGTGTTGAGCTACCTAAGTAGGGGTTGAAAAACTGGTGTTCTGCATCTTAATAGCCACTCACACACTTGGCCATTGGGGAGGAGTGAGGGTACTTCCTCTTCACTCAGAACCCTGGTAGGGGGCTTCAATGGAAAAACTACAGATTTGTCTGCCTCCTGCCTGTGAAACATAAAGGCAAGTGGCTGAGGCTGCAGGTGCTTTCTGGGCTGGTTGAGGAAGGAGAGATGGCTCAGGAGGAGCTTGGTGGAAGAGGGAAGCAGAGTTTCTGTGGCTCATATGTAACACAGATGTGGGCCTTGCTGAATGAGAAGGCTGGCAGGGGTTTTTCTTTTATGCTGCCTGAGTGGGCTCCCTACAAAGGGCAGGAACCCACAGTGGAAAGTGTGATATCAAGTGTCCAGTTGCTGAAGGAGGAAACATTAGTGACCCATCTGAGGAGATGCAGTTCTTGCCTCAAAGGAATTGCAGATAAGCCATTCCCAATGCTGTGTGGGAGTATTTCTGACGCGCATGTGAAAATGCCAGGAGAGGAAATGTCTCAAACACCTGCCAGTCCCAGAGTGCAAGTGTTGCCAGTTTACAGCACTGCCAATCCCATCAGACCTTCCCTGTCTGTGGTGCAGCTGGCCAGGCCAGTTCTGCTCACACCTTAACCCCTACATCTCAATGGCTTAAGCAGTTGGTTTTATTTTTATTTACACAAAATCTATGCATCCCATGGCAGGGCACTTAGGGAGGGAGGAGGCATAGACTCTCAACTGCCTTGATCCACAAGTGGCATGTCATTTCTGCTGACACTTCACTGCATTGAATAAGTCATAGGGGTCAAACCTAGCTGTAAGATAGGCTGGAGGAGCACAGGAGATATCTAATGAGAATAACCTCTGCCTCATTATTTCCTCCCACTCCCCACCCTTCAACCTGGATGTAGGACCCACTGTAATTCAGCTTGAACCCCACTAGTGTATTAGTAGTAGTCATACTGGTTGTTGAATTCTTTTAAATCTAGGCAATGGATATAAAGTGGTCATTGAATTTTTCTTTCTTCTTATATATATTCTTGAAACATAGAATTTTGACAATCACATAGGACTAGTTTTTTTTATTGACCTTAGAGAGAGGAAGAGAGAGAGGGCAGGAAGAGGGAGGGAGGGAGGGAGGGAGAGAGAGAGAGAGAGAGAGAGAGAGAGAGAGAGAGAGAGAAACATCGATTGGTTGCCATCCATATGCCTCCTGGGTTTGTGCTCTGACTGCCACCTTTTGGTGTATGGGATGATCCTCCAATAAATGAGCCACACTGGTTAGGGCAAATTTTTAAAAATTATTTACTGAGCACTTCATATATTCTAGGACCTTTTAAATATTTTCTTTTTAAATCTTCACAAGCCTGTGCGGTAGGTATTCTTAATATCCCCATTTTACAGATGAGGAAAATAAGGCATAGAAAGATTAGTTTAGTCAAGAATATAGATCTGGTAAATAATGACACAATTACAATTGCCCATTAGTTGTTTGTCAATGAGAATAGGAATGTTTAGGGTGACATGATCATTTCTTATTCATTTTAGTACCTTTAGCATCCTGCCCAGGGCTTGGCACAAAGAGTATGCAGTAAGTGTTAGCAATAGTCACAATTACTGAAATGGGAATAGAGTATAACTTGAAGTGACTTAAGAGACTGAAGAAAGTTTAATTATTTGGATGAGATTGGAAAAGTCATGGGTATGTCCTAGACTTGCCCACGGGACAGGAAGAACTAGGTCCCACTAATGTGATCAGAGTTGGGGCTTATAGTGTATCCCTTAGATCCCACATGTTTCCCATGCAGGTGACCCTCACCTGGGAGATACTTTTGTAGACTCACCTTAAATGCCACATTCTTAGAGAGAGACTTTTCCTGAGCACTGGGCCTCAGGCAAGTCCCCACTTTTAGCCTCAGGTCCTTTACTAGCTGTTATCAAAGGTAGCAGCTGTCATCAAAATAGATGATGCTCCCAGGTCTTGCTTTGAGAAGCTACTGATAATTTCATATTTAATTATGATAAAAAATAACACAGTTTTATGCAATGGGTAATTTATTTTCAATTTTTTAGAATGGGGTAGGAATTTAAACTGAGGGGCTCATTTTTAATGATAAGAGTGGAGAATGGTCTTACCCATCTTTCTTGTTCAAGAAAATGTTAGAAGCCATAACTGGTTTGGCTCAGTGGGTAGAGCGTCGGCCTGCGGACTGAAGAGTCCCAGGTTCGATTCCAGTCAAGGGCATGTACCTTGGTTGCAGCCACATCCCCAGTGGGAGGTGTGCAGGAGGCAGCTGAGTGATGTTTCTCTCTCATTGATGTTTCTAACTCTCTATCCCTCTCCCTTCCTCTCTGTGAAAAATCAATAAAATACATTAAAAAAAAGAAAAAGAAAATGTTAGAAGGTGGGGAAATGGTGTAGTTTGTAGATATTTTTCATGTTGTTGTTTTTTTTTAGTTTTAATTTAATTGTAGAGATTATTTTCTAATTGTTCTCAAATGTGGTTGGGGGATCCATTTTGTGTTCTGAAGTATCTGTTTATTGACTAACTGGACACTTTCCCACAGTTAGCGTTCCTTCCTTCTTGTTGTGTCAGTTAACTCCTGCCACAATAGCAAACTACCCCAAACCCTGTGGCCTAAAATAATGATCATTCACTTATTCAGGAATCCACAAGTCAGAGCCTGTGTGTTAGGGCAGTTCTGCTGGTCTCAGCTGGTTTCCCTTGCCTGCCAGGGGGTCAGCTGACTGGTCACAGAGATCCCTGGGCCACTAGGCTCTCATGCCACAGCCTACGTATATTCTTGTGCATAAGGGCAGAAGCACTTTTTCATGGTTATGCCTATGTCACATCTGCTAAATCCCCTTAGCCAAAGCAAGTCACATGGCTAAAACTCTGAGAAATGCAATTACCTGGCAAAGTGAAATAGATGCAATATCTTTCCATTTATTTAAGGCTGCTTTAAATTTGTAGTTTCCAGTGTGTAAGTTTTGTATTTCTTTGTTAAGTTTACACCTAAGTATTTTATTATTTAATGCTGTTATAAATTGATTTTCTTAAACTTTCAGAGTGTTTATAACTGCTTTATAGAAATCAACGTATTTTCGTATATTGACCTGGTATCTTGCAACATTGCTGATCTTGCAAAGCTTTTGACATATTTTTTAGCCTCTTCTGAAAACAAAATTTTGGCTTTGTGGATTCATTATTGTACTTTTAAAATTTATTTAATTAATTTTCTGTCTTGTACTGTTTCCTCTCTTCAGCTCTTTTCAGGGATAAATTACAGCTATTTTTCTAATTCCTGAAATGGATACTTAGATAATTAATTTTTAGGATTTTCCCTTTCTTACATTTAAATCTATGAATATCTACTAAAGCGTGATTTAGCTGCATCTTTAAAAATTTTAAATATAGTATTTTAATTCTTATTTAGCTCAAATATCTTCTATTATAACATTTTAACACATATATTACTTGTAGTATATGTCTTAATTTCCAAAGCTATGCTTTCCAAAGATCTTCCATTATCTTCTCTTGTTGATTTCTAGCTTAATTGTACTGTGATACTGGACCTATTTTATACCATATTATTCTTTTGAGATCTGTTATTTTTGTGTTCCAGTTTATAACCTATTTTTTTTACAATTGTTTTATGCATAGTTGTAAGGCATATGTATTTTATAGTTGCTGAGTGCAGTGTTCTGTATATCTAGTAGTCAGATTTATTAATTGTATTGTTCTAACCTTTTATCCTTAATATTATTTTCTTCTGCTTAATCTATCAGTTAAGAGAAATTGTTCAAGTCACACAAAGTAATTATGGATTTGTCTATTTCTCCTTAGAGTTATATTACTTTTAGCTTTATATATTTTGAGGATCTGTTATCAGATATATACACATTTGAAATTTTTATTTTCTTAGTGAATTAAATATTTTATCATTGTGAAAGTTGTCTCTTTAATCTGTAGTAATACTTTTTACCTTTTGTCTAGTTTGATATTAATATAGTTAAACAACTTTCTTCTGGCTGGTGTTCATGTAGCATATTTATTTTGCATCCTTTAATTTTAAACCTTTTAATTTAGTTATGTACTGATGCATAATAAACCACTCCCAGACTTAGTGGCTTAAAAAGACGTGTTATCATCTCTCATGATCCTGTGGGTTTCTTTGGCTCAGCTCAGTAGCTCTCATTTTAGAAGGGGAATTCCTCATACAGTTGCAGTCATGTGGTGGTAGCTGATGCTGGAATCATGTGTAAGATTGATTTGGCTGCTTGTTCAAAATATCTTTTTTCTTCACCTTTCTGGCATCTGAGCTCAAATGGCTGAAGTAGCTGAGGGATGATTAGTCATCTCTCTTTCTCCATAGGACCTCTCTACATGGGTATCTCAGGGTTCTTCACAGCATGTCAAGCTTAGAGTATGTTACCCAGGTGCATATTCCAAAAGAGTAACACAGTAACTACAGGCTTCTTGTTATGTGGTAGTGTTAGTCATGTACTAGTACCCCTTTGCCATATTCAGTTAGTCCAAAGTAAATTGGAGGGCTGTCTCAGATTCAAGGAGGAAGGGAATACACAGGAGTGTAAATACTGGAAAGTATGATTCACTAGAGAAGGCTATTTTTGAAAACCTAGGGACCACAATTTGCTCTCCGGCCTATAATTGTTTTTATCCCCCTCTAACAGGGTCTACAAAGTCTCATTCCTTTGTGGCATTAGGTTCTGTCTTAATACATTTTTTGCGGGAAACGAGTGAAATCGGATCCACCAGGGAGACTGTCAATGGACATGAGGAAACGTACATTGGAACCTCTAGTTGGAACTGGCAAAAATAAAAATGTTTTACGTCGTTGTCGTGTGTGTGCCGCTCATAAACTATGCAGTGAAACGCGGTACATGTGCAAGTTTTGTAATGTGCCCCTGCACAAAGGAAAGTGTTTTGAACACTACCACACAGTGAAGCACTATTAGGTTATAGTTTTTTTTTTTATAAGATCTGTTGAAAATTTCGAAAAAACATTGTAATTTTGTATAAATAAAATAATTTTGATTGTGAGTGTTTTTTTATGTTTACCTAGAATGTAGTAATTTTGTGTACATAAAAATACAATAACACATATTTTGCAAAGTAAATAAATAGACTAAAACACTGAAAGTTTCATAGAAAAATATCAAATAGATCGAAAGATATGAATATTTTATGGAAAGTCTAATTTTGGCGAGAAAATGTCAAAAAAGCCCCGTGTTACGACGCGATTTGGTGGGAAAATGCCCGATTACAAAGTGTTAAAATCTAGGACCTCACTGTCTGAATTATGTCTGTGTACCGATGAGGCTCATAGGGTACTTTACTTATTTATAATGTTTTAAAATCAATATTTCTGAGAGCATAGTAATTTTAGTTTACTTGTTCTTCTAATATGATGACTGTTTTCCCCGAGAACACATTTCCAAGAAATTGAGATGCATAGTACAAGACTTGTTTTGATCTACCCTTGAAAGTCACAAAGTATCACTTATATTTTCTTGGTCCAAAGCCAGCCACAAATTTATCCTGAATTCAAGGGAAGGGGACTACAAAAGGCCATATACTGGGAGGTGGAAATCACTGGAAGGGATATTTTTGGTGGCTAGTTACAACATAACGTTATATTTTACATGTGTTAGTTATATGTAACATATAGTTGCTAATTTTAAATCCATCCTAAAAAAACTGTTCTTTAAAAAATTAAAACATATAAGCCATTCACATGTAATCTAATTATGGTTATATATTGTGTTTTATTATTCAGTGTTATTACTTTTCTATTTATTTCACTTATCCTATATTCCTTTATCTTTTCTTTCTTGATCTCTTTTGTATTGGATACTTATTATTTTTCTGCCTCCTTCTATCTGTTAGCTTGGTTATATTTTATTATTTCTGAGTGCTTATTAATGAGTTTATTGCATCTGAATTCTTGAAGGATAATTTTCCTGGCTATATAATTACTGGTTGCTGTTTATTTCTTTCAACACTTTGAAGATGGAACTCTATCATCTTCTGGCTTCTATTATCTCTCTTGGGAAGTAATGCAAAAGTCAAATAATTACTCCTTTGAAGCCAGACTTATTTCTTTGGCTGCTTTTAAGATTTTTAAAAAATTGAATATTGGGGTGATACTGGTTAACACAATTATGCAGGTTTCAGGTGCACAATTCTTCTACACCTCATCTGTACTCTGTATTGTGTGTTCACTACCCCAAGTCAAGTCTCTGTCCATCACCATTTATCCCCCATATATCTTACTTTAAGATTTTTATTTTTTTAAAATTTTCATTAATCTTATTGCCATGTTCTTAAGTGTGGTTTTCTTTATATTTATTCTGATTGGTATTTAGAAGACTTTTAAGTTTGTGGCTTTAGATCTTTACTTTGTTTTGGAAAATTACCATCAGTGTTTCTTCCACTATTTCTTCTGCCTCATTGTCTTGATCATAAAGACATGAACTTGATTATGTCTTGGACATAGTCTTCTTATAGGACTATGACTATAAAGATGTATACTACATTGTGGTGGATATTTTCCTTTATTAGTATATAGAGAATTTTCTTACTATTTTAATGGCTACATAGTATTTAATACAATAGCATAAGTATTGATGTAATTTATTGACATAGCTCTCTATTGATGAAAATTTATAAACAATGTTATACCTCTATATTTGAACATATTTCTCCTTTGCATGTCTCTCTCTTTTTAACTTCCTGATAACTCATGCTCATTTTTTTATGACTAAGCTTAAATACAAAGTTCTAATAAACTCTCTCACAAACTTTTACTTTTTCCCTTATTGATTTTACATACCCCTATTTTTGCAGTTATTACAAATGGCTATGATCTGTTGTTTGAAAAACTATATTTTTCTTCAGAATATGAGCATCTTATGATGAAAGGTCATGCTTGAGTCATTTTTGTATGCCAATTGCCTAGTGAGATTTTTGGAACCGTAAACATTCAATGAAAGCTGAATATAAATGAGTTTTTCTCTCAGAGATCTTCTTTCCTTCCAATCCTCCTTTCTCTGTTCATTAATTACTTTAGGAATTCTAATACTGATTCCTGAAAAGACTTGCAAGACTCAAATCATGTGTAGTCATGGAACAGTTTTATTACAGGCAAAGGATGCAATACAATATCAAGAAAAAGAATATGCATTTAAACTGTGTGAAGATTTCACATCCATGTTTCTTTGTATACTCGTTGATGGGTGGAATAAGACATGCTTTGTCTCCGGGTCGTAAACCACCAATATTGTGTATGCAGAACATCTTATTACTATGAAGACAAAAGACTGTTCTTGGTTCAGTCGCTTGTAGTTAGCTGGTTATATAGTCACATTGTGTGGTCAGACTTAACTGTCAAATCTGCCTGGCTCCACTAAAACCAAGTCAAAACCATAAGTCCAATTATAATTAGTAAACAATGCTTATAGGTTGGTGCAATCTGCCGCCAAACAACTAACAGACCCATGATTTAAAGAGCACCATTTATCTTTAGTTAATATACTGTATGGTGTGGGTGAAAGGTTACTGTTGTGCACCAGGAGGCGCTGGAAATAAGAATTCCAGATCAGCTGAGGTTATTGTTAAGTAACTGATGAGAACAATGTCAGGACACTTTTCGATTGTCAGGATGCCAAAGATTCTTTTAAACACTAAACATGTAAAACTTGCTCTTTAAATCGCCTAAACATATGCTTCTCTGCAAATAAGCCCTACAAAACTTTAAAATACATTTTTGGGAAATAACTATTCTTTTTTTTTTTTGCAAGGCAAATATCTTTACTTGTATAGAAGGATCCATACCAACACAGAGTCTGGCAGCATGCATACTGAGCAGCAGTCTGCTTGGGCTTTTATTTCTGATGCATGTGATCTGTCCCTCACCATTGATTGGAAGAGCTTAGGCTCGTATTCTTTGAGGAGTGGCTAATTTAAAGCAAACGTTGACCTTGTTTCAAAATGGCCACCCACAGGGGAGCTGCACATCTCGTGGGCCAAAATGGCAGCTGCCTAAACTGCCTTCTTTGACAGAAAAGATTACTTATTTATTCTCACAACAGTTACAATTGTTTACAAAATTTACTACATTTTAGAGATCCATTTTGTAGTCAAAGAGTTTGTTCATGTGCTCTCAGGTGGCTGATGAGCCTCCCCTTTGTCCACAGCAATTTAGCCTCACACTGCTTCCTTCCCCAGCACAGCAGAAGTTGTTCAGGTAATCGTTCCCAACCCTATCCAAGGCAGGGTGGGGGCCATCTGTTGTTTCTACCCCACCCTACCTGGCTTATTGAGTCTTCCTTCCAGCCATACTTCCTCAGAGGAGTCTTGGTACATACACCTTTCTTTATCCCGTTATGCTTCCAATGATACTGTAGGGTACTTTCTTTTTCTTTTTCTTTTTTTAAAATATATTTTATTGATTTTTTATAGAGAGGAAGGGAGAGGGATAGAAAGCTAGAAACGTCGATGAGAGAGAAACATTGATCAGCTGCCTCCTGTACACCCCCCACTGGGGATGTGCCCGCGACCAAGGCACATGCTTTGACTGGAATCCAACCTGGGACCCCTCAGTCCGCAGGCCAGCACTCCATCCACTGGGCCAAACAGGTTAGGGCTGTAGGATTCTTTCTGAGTGGTGCTGTGCTCTGAGTTGAATTTCTAGGACTCCTTCTGACTCCAGATACACTATATATCTGCTTCCTTTACAAGGATCAGAATGAGCTCCATGGATGCAGAGATAGGGCTTCCTAACATCTGACTCCTCTTGAGGCATGAGCTTTGAAGAAGCCAGTCACAAAATAGTGGGAGACACTCCCTATTTCCCTTGACAGGAGACCATCAATAAATTGAAACCTAACTAACGTGTGAGGCTGGCTCTGATCTAGAAAAGCATGGGAAGGTTGTCTAGACCTTGTGGAGCTGGACCCGCCCTGAGTGGAGCCATCTCTGCCACACCCTTCTCTCTCACAATATGGCCAGAGAGCTGGAAACCCAAGGGATGGAGGTTGTAAGTTGGAGTAGAAAGAATGTTGGCCTAGGATTATCCCTCCATTCTTCACTTGAAAAATGAAGGGGTTTCACTAATTATTTACTAACAGCCCTTGAGCCATACTAGTAAGTGTAAAAAGTCATTAAGAAAACGGTTAACTAACTATTCTTGAAATTATAGCTAGCCCCTGTCCATTATCAGACTAACTAGATAGTAAATGGCTCATAAGAGATTAAGTCAAGCCAAGAGGAAGTTAAAATTTAATTGACAGAACTTCAGTTATTTAGTAATGACCTTGACCTCCTTGTATCTCTCACTATCCCTCAGATCTCATTTTAGGCTCTATTTAATTATAGAAACTCAGGAGATCAGAGAGTCTTAATTTGTCTTGTGACATTCATGCTCATTTTAACACAAATATGGAAAGCAGGTCTATCTCATTTCCACTGAACATAACAAAAAAAATGTACTCTATATAAGTAAAATTTCCTGCTCCTCCATAATTTTACTTCTGTTAAGGTTTTGCTTCAGATCTTTAAAGATATTTCTATACTCATTTTTATAAAAAATTAAGATATTTCTAAAATTAAAAAATAAATAAAAAAGATATTTCTCTACACACCAACACATTCATACAAACATTTTCCTGTAACAATGAATTCTTATTATACAGCTTTTATGAATTTTTATGTTAAGCAAAAAATATTACAGACATTTCTGATTTTTCAATAGCTTTTATTATTTTAAATAAAATGCACACATTGAGTTTTTGGGGATTATACAGTTCTATGAGTTATAACACAGATTTGTGTAACCAACAGCATATTTAGAAAACTTTTACATCACTACAAAAATTCCCTTCTGCTGCCCCTTAACCTTGCCACCCATAACCTTGGCAGCTGTGCCTAAAATTAAGCCTTTTTTAGACTGTCATATAGATGGAATCATGCAGTATCTGATGTTGAGCCTGGATTCTTTTACTCCACATCATTGCATCTATTCAGAAAATCTTCAGGATTCTACTAAACAGCATCTAAAATTAATAACTGAAAATAGGAGAAACCAAGATGGAGGCATAGGTAAACACCGGAATTGTGGCCGGGCATAACTATTTCAAAATCACAACGAAAAGAAAAAACGGACACCACCAAGAACCACAGGAAGGCTGGCTGAGTGAAAATTCTACAACTAGAAAGAGACTGAGACTCAGAGGAGGTGCGGAAGCAAAGTACAGAGGTATGGAGGCACGCGCAGGGCTCAGGGAGAGGGCTGGCATTGGAGAACACGGTTCTTTTTCAATCTGGAGGGAGCCACAAGCTCCCAGCAGCTCTGAACTCCAGTTCCAGGTGAGTTTCTGGGAACCCAGACACATACCTGTAGAGGTTGGACTGACTGGCACTGGGAGGAAACCCAAAGTGGGTTTCTCTTGGCATTGCTTGCAGCGATAACCGTGCGACACAGAGACCTGGTGTCTCTTAGCACAGGGCTGAAAATCAGCCATAGCTGACACCCCGAGACCCCCGCCCCTCCCAAGCTGTGTGAAGAGACTTTTTCATATAAAAGGCTGAGTAGCCATAGGCAAAGGCTACAATAGCACCTCTTTAGAGATACAAGAGCCAGTGTCACCCAGTGGCCAGAGTGGGATCATCCTAAATACAACTCCTCAGATCCACAAGGGACACACTCGGTGCAGACGCAGTGAGCACCAAAGCCCCACTGAAACAACTCTTATCCCATAACAGTGTCTCCAGTACAGAAGTTCTCTCACAGCTGACTCTCATAACCAAGTGGCTTAGAGGTTAATTCCTCTCAGTGATCACCTAACACAGAAAGCCACTCTATCAACCCAGGGAAGCAGTGAAAATGCAAAGACAAAGAAACAGGTCACAAATGACAGAAATAGAGGAAAGCAAATGACTGGATATAGAGTTCAAAACCATGGTTATAAGGTTTTTCAAGAATTTTCTAGAGACTGCTGATAAATTTAGTGAGACCCTTGAGGATATGAAAAAGGACCAGGTAGAAATTAAGCATACACTGACTGAAATAAAGAATAATATACAGAGATCCAGCAGCAGACTAGAGGATCACAAGAATCAAGTCAAAGATATGAAATGTGAAGAAGCAAAAAACAATTGGAAAAGCCAAAAAAAAAAAAAAAAAAAAAAAAAAAAAAAAAAAAAAAAAAAAAAAAAAAAAGAATCCAAAAATATGAAGACAGTGTAAGGAGCCTCTTGGACAACTTCAAGTGTACCAACATCAGAATTATAGGGGTTCCAGAAGGAGAGAGAGAGCAAGATACTGAAAACCTATTTGAAGAAATAATGACAGAAAATTTCCCCCACCTGGTGAAAGAAATAGACTTCCAAGTCCAGGAAGCGCAGAGAATCCCAAACAAAAGGAACCCAAGAAGGACCACACCAAGACACATCATAATCAAAATGCCAAGAACAAAAGACAAGAAGAGAATCTTAAAAGCTGCAAGAGAACAGTAGTTACCTACAAGGGGGCACCCATACGACTGTCAGCTGATTTCTCAACAAAAACTTTGCAGGCCAGGAGGGAGTGGCAAGAAATATTCAAAGTGATGAATAGCAAGAACCTACAGCCAAAATTACTTTACCCAGCAAAGCTATCATTCAGAATTGAAGGTCATATAAAGAGCTTCACAGACAAAAAAAAGCTAAAGGAGTTCATCAGCACCCAACCAGTATTATATGAACTGCTGAAAGGTATCCTTTGAGAAGAGGAAGAAGAAAAAGTAAAGATAAAAATTATGAACAACAAATACATATCAACAAGTGAATCTAAAAACCAAGTGAATAAAAAATCTGATGAACAGAATAAACTGGTGAATAGAATAGAATCAGATGCATAGAAAGGGAGGAAAATTTTCGGGGGGAAAAGAGTTTTGGGGGTGCGGGAAGAGACTGGACAATAATTGTACACCCATGGATGAGAACAGCGGGGGGGAGGGTGGGTAAGGACAGAGGGTGGGGTGGGAACTGGGAGGAGGGGAGCTATGTGAGGAAAAAAGAGGAACAACTGTAATAATCTGAACAATAAAGATAAATTTAAAAAATATGTGAATTTAGCAAAATTACAGGATACATGTTCAACATAAAAAAATCATATATTTATATCCTAGAAATGAGCAATTTGAAAATGAAATGAAAAATATAATTTACAATAGTTCCATAAGAAAATGAAATACTTAGGTATAAATCTAGCATACTTACCATCACTTTAAAATTGTGTTGTTTCTTATTGTTAATTATATTTTCCCTTGCAAATTATTATTTTTTTAAAAACTGTTCATAGTATTACAGATGTCCCCTAATCCCCTCCCCCTGCCTAAGCCCCCCTCATTCAAGCCCCTGTCCCACACATTCTAGGCCTTCACCACACTGTTGTCTGTGTCCATTGGTTATGCATAGATGTATATAAGTTCTTTTCTCAATCTTTCATATGGCAAGTAATTTAGGTTACATCATTGACATTTTGACTGTTATGAAAATTTCTATCTTGTTTGAATCCTATGGAAAATGTTGCCTTTTTTTTGCTTGTTTTGGTAGACATAATAGTCATATACTGCTATATAACAAATTACCTCAAACTGAGTAGTTTTTTTGGTAACTCCTCATCCGAGAATATTTTTTCATTGATTTTTTTAGAGAGTGGAAGAGAGAGGGAGAGACAGAGAAAGAGAACTATTGATGTGAGACATATTAATTGGATGCCTCCCACATGTGCCCTGACTAGAATTGAACATGGGACACTTCAGTCTGAGGGTTGATGCTCTATCCACTGAGCAAAACTGGCTAGGGCCAAACCCAGTAGTTTAAAACAACAAACTCACAATTTCTAGGTGTTAGAAATCTGGGAGTGATTTAGTTGCATGGTTCTGGTTTAGGACCTCTCATGGTGCTGCAATCAAAGTGTAAGCCTAGGCTACAGTCATTGGAGGCTTGATTGAGTCTTGATGATCCACTTCCAACTCACATGGATATTGACAGGAGACTTCAGTTCCTTGCTGCTTCTTAGGGTTGCTCATGACATAGCTTCCCTCAGATAGAATGATCCAAGAAAGAGTGAACCCAAGACTGAAACCACAGTACTTTTAACCTCAAAAGAGGCAAGTAATCACTTCTGTCATATATATTGTATACATACCAAACCTTGGTACAGTGAGAGAGAGAACAACACAATGAATACCATGATGTGGGGTTGTTAGGGGCCATCTTGGAAGCTGGCTACCTATCATAGTAGGCATTCGGTACAGTTATGTTTATGCTTTCTGTGGACTGTGTTTCCAATTTAGTTCAATTTTCAAGGCCTTTGCACACTATTTTAACCCATCGCATGGTGTATCACTCAGTGGGCAATCTGGGTTCTGGGGGATGGTCTACTCCGTAGTTCAGTTCTTAAACTTTGGTATACGGTTTAGGATCATTTCACATTTCAAGGATGAGCCCAGGATTTCACCAATGCAACTTGTTTTTTTTTTGTTGTTGTTTTTTTCAGCTTCTTCTACTCAATCTCCAGACACTCTTTGAGACTGAGTAGAAGAAGCTCCAAAAAACATCTCCTCTGAGTGCCTCTTTCTGGTCCTTTGTCTAGAAAGTAGAGCTTTTGATCACTCCACTCAGGCCGTGGGTCCTGAAGCTGAGTCTGCCTCCATATCCCAAGAGAGGAAATATACATAAAGGAAAAAAAAATGCGCTTTTCCTCTACATTCTTCAGATCATAGTGTCTCTTGCCAGAGAGGAGGAATTCTTCTCAGAGTTTTAGGTTCCTACTTGGCTACTGCTGCTGCCATTGTCCAGCTACCAGTCAATTGCTTTGGGACTGTGGCTTGACTTGAGGTCTTCAATGGGAAAAAAGAAAGGAAAAAGAAAACAGAGAAAGAGAAAAAAGGAAAGAAGGAAGTGAGGGAAGAAGGAAGGAAACCAGAGGATCTTTTCCATTCTGTCCTAGTGCTCCACCTCTCCTCTCAGACCAGAAAGAGAACTTCTCTTGGGGCTGTTGCTCTCTGTGCTGGGTACACAGCTCTGGGTCTCTTTTCAGTTCAGGGTGGGAGATGAGGGGGGAAAACAGCAAACCAACCTAGGAAATTCACTACCAAATCATTCATAATTGAGTTTTCTTTCCTCAATCTGCCTGCTACCATCTACTCTTCAGTCTTTATATAACTTCTCCCTGCATTTTGTCTAGGTTTTTACTTGAATCAATTTAGGCTTATCATATAAAATACAAGACATATTGTAATTTTTTAGTATAAGTTTATCACAAATATTTTTTAGGACATACTTGTACTTTAAAAAACATATTGCTTATCTGAAAATCATATACAAATGGACATTCTGTATTTTTATTTGCTAAATGAGATAATCTTAATTTGGTGGGAGATAGGGTACAGTGTGCTTACCCCATCCTAACCAGAACAGGAACTTTGCCTCATTATTTTTAACAGCTGCTTACCATTCCCTTGCATGGAGGAATATAATGTGGTTAGCTACTCCATTATTGATGGATATTTAGGCAGTTTCCAGTTTTCTCCTCTTCCAAATAATGCCACTGTGACATTCATTTACATTTATCTTTGCACACTTTAAGTCTCAGTTTCTTTATGTATGCCAAATAGGGAAGTGCAACTGCCTATCTCAAAGGGTTGTTGTGAGAATCAAATGATATAATGAGTGTGAATATGCTTAGTAAGCTGCTAAAGACTAAAGCAAGTATTTCTCAGCACTTGCCTGAACTGAGTTACAATGGGCTTATAAGAATACATGTTTAGCCTCCTCTCAAGTTGAAAAATTCTTTAAGTAGTTGGAATTTTTTTTTATACAGTTTTGTAATGATCTCGATCAAGTTCTATCATAGTACTTTATTTTTAAATGACTCTAAATGAATAACAGTTGAATAAGAAAATGAAATTTGCCTATATCCTCTAACATTTTCTCCCTCTTCTGTTAGATTAATTCATTATGTTTATCCTAGTTCCGTATCACCTATTTCTTAAAAGGAATTTCCTAAACTTATTGATCTTCAAGTTTTTATAAGAATTCTTACTAAGTTTCCCAGTAATTCAGATGCTAAGCCAGTCCCAGGAACCTAAGATCTAATACAATGTCCCAGTAATGCAGGGACTGGTATTTCTCCTGCTGTATCACAGACTGGGAATCATCTGACCTTGCCTCAATACAGGTAGGGAACTTACTCCTCCAGGATTCTCCTGGTTGCAGGTAACAGAAAACTCAAATTAACTCTAGCCATAAAGGTGGGTATACATGGCTAAGAAATCCAGGGTAAGTGCTAGCTTGATCTAATGCAGTAGTTCTCAACCTTCCTAATGCCTCGACCCTTTAATACAGTTCTTCGTGTTGTGGTGACCCCCAACCATAAAATTATTTTCGTTGCTACTTCATAACTACAATTTTGCTACTGTTATGAATCGTAATGTAAATATCTGATATGCAGGATGTATTTAGGCGACCCCTGTGAAAGGGTCGTTCGACCTCCAAAGGGGTTGAGATCCACAGATTGAGAACCCTGATCTAATGGCTCAGATGATGTCACCAAGGTGACCACACTGCTCTGCTCTCATAGGTAAAGCTTCGTGCCCAGGGCTCCCTGCCACTCTAGATTTCCCTTCCAGATTGCAAAATGGCTGCAGCAGTTATAGATCTTGCATCTTCAAATTATACTAGTACATCTCAGGAAAAGAAGGCCTGTAGTTTCTGAAGAAGAGAATTTTCTTCCCAGGAGTTCTAGCAAACATCTCATTGACTCTTATTCCTAATCAGATCACAGTGGCCAGGGGAATGGAATATGTTGATTGGCTTAAGTCACACCAGGCCCTGGTGTGGAAGGGTGTAATTCAAACTCTGGGTGAAAATGAGAAAATAGCTTTTCAGAGGAAATTCAGAACACTTTCAAGAATGTGGAAGGATATCGAGGAGGCAAACTATGTCAATTTTTCTCTAGAGGAACCTCTATGTTTCAGTTTCATTTCATATATCTACTGAAAACACCTTATTATTTTTTCTCATCTCAGTTACTTTACTTCTTTGCATCAATTCCAGATGTGCTTGATAGAACTCAGCTCAGTGGTAGTTGTGTTTAATGAAAACGTTTTTCTAAGAGTCAGGTAATTTCCTTTCAGACACATCTGAGTTATAATTAATTATTTTAAAAGAGGCAAGTCTCTTTAACCATCTTCACTAAAAATTTCTTACCATTACACAACTTAGCATTTAGCACAAAATGAAAATACCAGCTTTCTTGTCCAAAGGTAGTCTTAACATATGGTTGCAGTTGGGTTCTCACTTTTAAATGAAATTTAATTATAATGATTTACCTGGGTAACAATTATTCTAAACTAAATAGAAAGAGTATAAAAATGCAGACTCAATTGGGCAACTAAAAGCAGCCGCCACTGATGGGAACAGAAAAAAATAAAATAATAGATCTTAGAAAGGCCAACAAATGGTAAGCAATGAATATGTTTTCTCACTCATTGGCTCTCTTACCCAATATCTTTAAAAAATAACTGAAAACAAAGAAGTAAACAAACAAATGTCAGTAGCAGCAGAGATTTGCAAAGTAGGGTAAGCATAATGGATTTCACTTTCTAGATAATTCCCCTGCCTAAGGCAAAGAGACAGGAAAATTGATGCAAATTAAAGGCATGGGGATTTAAAGCTAAACTCTGATTTCCCCCCTTTACCTCGTTTTTGTTGTTCATTAGATCATAAGGCAACAGTACCACTCCCTCTGTTTAGAAACAGAAAATGTCTTTTGATCTGGCACAGAGCAGACCAGTATTGATAAGTCAGCCCTTCTAAAAGTGCATTCACTGAACCATACTGTACCATGGCCCTGGTTTTCAATGGAATGTAGGCTAAATAGCTTCTAGGTTATTATTCTCTGGCTACTGAACAACCATGAAGTCTTTGCCAATCTCCTCCCCTTCAAATTAATCTTACATAATATCTAGTATTTAAGCATCTGGTCCCTTTGCTTCTCTCCGTTGTCTGTTCCATCTTCTTAGAGCCTCATTCCCATCTGCCATCAGGTTCTCTCAGTGCCCACCACTCATGTGTAGTCTCATGCCACCTATCTTCTCATTCTTAACTTCATATCACCCCTCTTCTCTTCCTCTAGAATTTTCTCTTTCTTACTCCCCCTTTCCTTGCAATCACAATCATGCTTGAACACTGGCAATGGGAGCAAACACTCTGAAAAACATTAATTATTCTGATAGAAACATCTGGTTCCTCAGAGTTGGGAATGAAAGTGGGAGCTGTGAATAGTACTTGTTGTGAAAGAAGCCAGCAGAAAGGAAGAATTCAAAAACAAAACCTTCTGTTTTTCCTAGTATTTTCCTGGATTGTTATCTCATTCCTTTCACCTCTCTGGTTCACCAAAAATGTAGCAAAGAGATTTGTGAATCGGTGTGTGTTAAAACTGCTGGAAGTAAGAAATTTTCAGTGACTATTGATATTAGTCTTATGGTTTCCATCACTAATGTGGGGAGTTTAAAAGATTTGTTGAAATGACAAGTAAATTAATTCAAACATGAAATTGGTTGGAGCCATTTATAGTATTTTGTTGTTTGTCAGATAATTAAGTCTACTTGATCTGTAGTCTGTGGTCACCATTTCTATTCCTTCCTGCTCCCTCTCTCCATCAAAATTTTACAAACTGTATTAATTGGGGTCCCTGTAGAAAATAGATGACACATTTAAATTAGGAACACTGGAGGAGAGTTTAATAAAAGGACTATTTACAAAGGTATGAGAAGGCATAGGGGGAGTCACAACTGCCAAAGGCTCCCTTTCTAGCCCCAGGCCTGAAGGGGCAAGAAGAGGGAGCAATTGCTGGAACTTTCAGAGGGAGAGTCATGAAGAAAGGACTTCCTTGATAGGCATTATGACCTTTGGTTAAGGGACACAGCTTGTTCCTACTCTCCTTTTTTCTCCTGATCTTCTACACAGGACACAGCTCTGTAATCTGTGAACTCCAAGCATTGCCTGTGAAGCTGGGAGGTTTGCAGCCAAAGTCACCAGGGAAGCAGCATGGGAGAAGGTCCCAGGTATGACTTATTTCCTCTCTTAATATCACAGTGATTTGGCTCTTACATCAGAGAGAGGGTTCCAATTCTAGCTCCATCTTTCCAAGTTGTATGGCTTCCATATGATGAAAACAGTAACAGTAGCTTCCCCACAGTTTGTTGTGACAATTAAATGAGATTATTCCAACTAGAATGATGAATACAATACCTGGCGTGTTATGGGTCTTCAGTAAATGTTAGCTTGATAGGGAAAATGGGGTGCACTATGTAAGATTTTTAAAAAGTAAAGAACACACAACAAAACTCCCTGTAATAAACGTTCCTCAACTTCCATTTGCCCCTGAGGTTCCCGGCAGCTACTTAGATATCCTTAAGTTTCCTCATCACACGGTTGGAAAAATGATTGTAGATCACATTGCATTTCAAATAACCTAAGAACTGTGCAGCAAGCTCAGGATCTGAAATTAACTTTGCCTTTACATTGTTCATGCTAGTTGCTTTTCAAGTACAATTATAGTCAGAAAGCGAGCACTGAAAATAGCACCACGTTTCATTTTTCTTAGTGTTATCCGCTGCCTCAGTGTTTCCCAGGCAATGTTTATTAACTTAATTCACAACAGTGAACCTTTTCTCTTATTAGCCTGACAGCAATAGTTGGATTCCTCAGCAACAGTCATGCAGCTGGTAAAAATCGTTATTGCTGCCCCTGGAGAGGCTCAGTGGAAATGTGTCATGACGAGAGCTGCCTGAACAGTGTTGCTGTGGAGAAAAAGGAGGACCTGCACTTTGACAATCTCAGAATTCTTTTTTCTCTGAGCAAAATGACAATTTAGCCTTTAGCTTTCCCCCCATTCCCTTGTCGCTTCACATCTGTGCTTTGTGTGCAATTGTGAAGTCAGTGCTGGGCAGAGAGGCCGGATGGACTCCCAGCTCCCATACACCTCGCCCTTTGTTCGATGTCCGTCACTCACATGGTGGCAGTACACGAGGGAGCCACTTGAGAGTTCCGTGCATAATCTTTTCGATTATTAGACGCCAAGATGTTGACTGTCAGGGAGATCAAAATGCTGTAACACTGGAAGCATTTATTCCTGGGATATTTACCCCTAACATGTCTCTAAATTATCTATCACAAACCTGGAGAGCTAGACTGAGATCATTTGGGATCTTAATGGGGTAACTAGGTGAACAATCACTGTTCTTTCTATAATTATTCAATTCTTTCCCTCCCCTCCTCAAAAACCCCTCCCCGTCTAAAAATTATTCTTCCAACCCTGAGAAGCAGTAGCAGGGAACCCCAGGAGTTTCTGTGAAGCAGGGAAGTTTTCAGTGAAGCAGTGTCTGAAACAAGTTAGGAGAGAGGCTGTGATGGGGAGGGAAGTATAGGAGGGTAGGAAGGAAAGAATAAAAAGTGACAATTTCAAAACAGGAATGGAAGTGAAGGAAAATAAGTCAATGAAATCAAAGAAAGCAGTTTTATATTTCAATTCCTTCAGCGTGGGAAAGAATGCTGTCACCCACCAATGTGGCTCAGTGGTTGAGCATCAACCTATGAATCAGGAGGTCACAGTTCCTGGTCAGGGCATATGCCTAAATTGCAGGCCTGATTTCCAGTGGGGGGTGTCAGCAAGCAGCTGATCCATGATTCGCTCTTGTTATTTCTCTCATATTCTCTCTCTCTCTCTCTCTCTCTCTCTCTCTCTCTCTCTCTCTCTTTCCTCCCTCCCTCCCTCCCTCCCTCCCTCCCTCCCTCCCTT
>PVJC01015244.1:0-35098 GCA_004026665.1 Murina feae
CCTCACCCCCCCATCAATGGTGTTCCACTTTACCAATGTTAAAATCTGGTCACCTTATACTAGAGGACAGTAATAAAGAATAAAAACCACTATGTAAGCTCCTAGCCAGTTTGGTTCAGTGGATAGAGCATCAGCCTGCGGACCAAAGGGTCCCAGGTTCGAGTCTGATCAAGGCATGTACCCCAGTTGCAGGCTCCTCCTAGGCCCAGGCCCTGGTTTGGGAACGTGCAGGAGGCAATCAATCGATGTGTTTCTTTTACATCGATATTTCTCTCTGTCCTTCCCTCCCTCTTCCACTCTCCAAAAACCGATGCAAAAATGTCCTAGGGTAAGGGTTAAAAAAAAAAAAAGCACTATGTAACACACAAAGATACATAATTCAGGGTGAACAGCCAAGCAAGGCATAGCAAAATTGCTAAACTCCAAAAACGTCATAGAGCAGAAAAAAAGGGAATATCTACATGGGCAGAGTACACTTAGCTGTGTAGAAGAAAGAAATGGGATCAACAATTGTAAATACCTCTGACATACAAAACAGTGAGTTGAATTATATAAGAACCTACATGCTGGAAGACTGGGATGCATAGGAAAAACCTAACCAAGATTAGGAATAGCAGTAAGACTGAGCAGATACCGATATTGTTAAGCTGATTAGCCATAACTCAAAGCTCATTTCACTTCTACATACATAAAATCAGGGTGGTCTTGGCTCAAACTGATCCAGTAGGGCAGTGATTTTTAACCTTTGTCATCTCATGGGACAGATAATCTAATCATTAAAAATATGCAGCACACCAAAAAAATATATTGCATTTTTTTTGCTGATATGACAAAAAATAGGTATAATTTTGACTGATTTACAAAATAATAATAATAATAACCTATCGTTTTTTGCTCCAAATTGACTTTTTAAAAAATCAGGTGCCTATACTTGCATATAAGGATTTCTGGTACCAAAAATTAACCAATAAGACACACCTTACTATGAGACATGACCAATAAGATGTAACTCTATTACTAGTATATGACCTATATATTTATGGTTCAGGATAGGGCATTCACACCAGATGGCTATTGTTGTGTTGGCTGTTGACATTTTTTTTTTTTAATTTGACAATCTAAGAGAAAAGAGGTCAGTGCCCCTGATTAAATAGTCCTGTATTGCATGTTTTAAAAATTCTCATGGCACACCCATGTGCCTGTTACAACACACCAATTGAAAATTGCTGCACTGGAGTCTTAACGTCAATGTTAGTTCCAAATTGGAAGGATAGAAAACAACCTTTGGGCACATTCTGAAAACTCTTTCTACGTGCGGTCTCTTCCTCCCAGCCCAATTTAGTTCCTATAGTGCTATTTTTAGCATTGGGACAAAGAGACAGGTTCCTGTCAGATTTATAACAATTACATTGGACATGTGTGGAAAGCACAGGAGACTCTGCACTATGCATATCTGAATTACAGGGAAAGCTGCTTAAAATCACAGCAAGTCTATTTGCATATTGCTATCCAGTTGTTAGATGGTGTCTTGGTTTATAAATGTGAAAAATCATAGTGGATTTTATTTTCCCGGAGATGTTAGACTTATTCAGATACAGGATATTAAAAAGCATCTCTGGATCTGCATTATCATATTTGTGTAGTATGGGACTGAAAAATATAGAGAGTAAGAGAGGAGTGAGCAGATTTTCTACCCGAGAAGTCTCCAAAGGTGACACCTTTTCAACAAAAATTTTAAATTGTAATACTTAATGTAAGTATTGAGTTAAGAGAAAGGTGAAAAATATTTTCAAAGAAGCAGTGTGAATCATAAGGAATATGTAGAATATAATAAAAAAGTATTTTTAAGTTTTCTCTCTTATAAACTGACTGCCTAGGTTCTATTTACCACCCCCTTTAATATTACTCTTACCCATATTTGCTCCCTTTGGTGTTAAAACATAGCATTGTCTCTGACTGACCAACTGTTAAGGGTATAGCCTGAGAATCCATGGAATTTAGTCTACTTTGGAATATAAGTATTTGAACATATTTAATCATTGGGGGGTAAAATATTCACATGTTTGATCAAGGACAAGAGATATATAAAATTCTATATGAGTGCTAAAGAAGGAGATATTAATTCTGAATAAGAGGGCAGGGGGAGACTATATCTTAGAGACAACACTGGAATAGGATTAGGAAAAGCTATTAGGGTTTTTCTAAGCAGACTTATGGGGAATAAACCTATTTAGTGAGAATGATATGAGAAAAGGTACAGAGTTGGGAAAGCGCTGAGCCTGTAACGAAGTAATTATCAGTGTGCTATAACTGGAAAGAGATGTATGTGCATATGGAGAAGGGTGGAGATATTTGAAGACAAGCCTAGAAAAACAGACTGGGTAAACTAAGGGAGGGCTTTCATTGCCATGCTAAAAAATGATGAGAAATAAGATGCCAGGGAAGACATTTTACTAAATTATGAATCTGTCTAGATCTCTGCTATAGAAATACCACATAGAAACTCCACGCCTTCTTCACGTGCAAGCAACAGCACTTGGGACGACATGGCCTGCGGCAATGCTGCAATGCACACATAGATGCCTCTCTTCATAAAATTACAACATAAATATGACTACAACATTAAGAGTATATGTTGTATTTCACATGAATGTTACACACACATATATTTCTTGTATGTAAAGATGAAAATAATATATTAGTCAAAATTATTTTTAATTTCATTATAATGTAACATCCCTTTGTATTGCATTTCTGCTAAAAAAAAAAATCATTTCAACTTTGTTTCATTCTTCCACATAAGGGAACTTGAAGAGTGCAATACCAACATGGGTCACATTAGAATTACTGGCTCAGAAACGAACATGGGCCAAGTCATTGGAAACGAATAGCTGTTTAGTGGTGTGTGGGAGATGAGTTGATGGTCACAGTCCAGAGCCTACCTAACAGGTGTCTACCTCATAAAACCACCATGACAATCAGCACTTATTGGCACCCTATGGCCCATGTGAGGAGAGAAGCCAAGATTTAGGATTGCTCTTCTCTTCTCTGTCAGGGCTGTGTGAGGAGGTTTCCTTCAAGCCTCCATAATGGCTCTATGTTTTTCTTCTAACAATATTAATTTCTAAGATGAATTTAATGTCTAAGGAGCCATCTCTGGGGACTGTCATTGATTTCTGAAACAGACAACAAATTCATTTTAGAAAATAGCATTGTTAGAAGGAAAACCTAGAGTCATGGTAAAAGGTTGTTGGTAATGAGAACAGTTGAACAGGCCCCATTTCAAAGCAGCAGTTTTAAAGACAGACATATGTTTCCACCACAGGGACCTGTCCTACTGCTTGAACACCAGAAGTAAATTCATTGCTTGACATCATTAAAGGATCACACTCAAGCTTAATCATGATTTACAGAATGAAATCCACAGCTCTACTTAGTGCTGCTTGTGACATTGGATGCGACGCAGTGGAAGGATAATTTGTTTTTCCACACTTGCTAACATGTCATCTTCCATATTTTATGCTTTTAAGCATGAAATCTAGTTACACAGAAATAAAAATATTCAAATCAATTAATTTGCAGTAGACTTATTTAAAACCTTCACTTACTGAATAAACTAGTGTCTACATTTCTCTTTTGCACAAAACTGTATGTATAGATTAAAACCATTTTTTTATAAACACTAGAGGTCCAGTGCATGGATTTGTGCACATTGAAAGGAAATTAATTAGAAGGTGATGGGCAGGGTGGAACTGGGCAAGACAGCTGGACACGCCTTGGAGCCAATCTCCAGCCGTCTTTCCCCTGGTGGCCTCACCTGGCGTCTGCAGAGCGAGGGGAGTCCCTCCAGCAGGTAACGTCTTTCAGCCTGGCCTGCAGGGATAGGGCCAAAATTGGCAGTCCAACATCCCCCAAGGGATCCCGGAGTGTGAGAGGGCACTCTGCAAAGTTTCTGTTGCTCTGCAGCTTCTGTGTTAAGCACCTGCCCCCTGGTGGTCAGTGTGCATCATAGCTACTGGCCAGTTGGTCACTGAGCGTTTTACATACCTAGATTCTGTTGTTTAGTTTTATACTTGACTAGGGTCCCAGTGCACAAAAATTTGTGCACTCGGGGGGTCCCTCAGCCTGGCCTGTGCCCTCTCACAGTCTGGGACCCCTCTGAGGATGTCCACCTGCTGGTGTGCCTGGCCATCCTAGGTGAGGGGCTGATGGCTGTCTGCAGGCTGGCCAAGCCCCCCAGTGTGAACCCTCACCCCATTGGGGTGTGGCAAACCTGGGTGATGGGATGAGGGCTGTTTTCAGGCTGCCCACACCCCTTCAGGTTTTGGGTCCCTACTGGGGTACCTGGCCAGCCTGGGTGAGGGGCTGAGGGCTGTTTTTAGGCTTTCAGGCTGCCCACAGCTCCCACTGACCCAAGGTTCCAGCAAGGCTGGCTGGAATCAGGTTTCTAGGGTTTATTTATCTTCAATAATTGAAACACTGTTGCTTTGAGCCAAGGCCTAGGCAGGTAAGGAAGCCTCCTGTTTTTTTCAGCTCCATGGCTTCTATAATTGAAGCATTGTTACCATGAGCAGAGGCTCAGCCAGCCTAGGCAGGCAGTTGAAACAGAAGCCTGTTGTTTACTCTAGCTCTGTGGCTGCTGGTCGCCATCTTGGCTGGGTTAATTTGCATACAGCTGCTCTGATTGGCCAGTGGGCATGGCCTGGCTGGTGGGTGTGGCTTAGGAGTCGCAGAGAGGTGGTTAATTTGCATATTACTCTTTTATTAGATTAGATTGCTCTCACTTTGAAAAGATGTTTACTGTGGTGATGTTAGGAAACAATTTGATCCACTTAAATGATGCTAAAAATGTTTCAGTGACAGCTGTTTTACAGTTTCTTTTGAGGAATGAAGGGCCAATGAACTTGAATGGATCTCAATGATTATTGTACTACATCTTCACAGAATTTTCATTTTATAAGACAGAAAAAAACTCCTGGCATTAACAATAAAAATCCATTTAAAATACATTTTCGTTTATTATATAAAAAATAAAAATTAAAGAATAAGTATCAAACATCTATATTTGCAAGGGGTCTTATTCCAAATAGAATAGTTATACAAAAACAAAAAATTAAAAATATGAGAACTTTCATGATAGAATTAAACTGTATATCATTCACAATTCCCCCAGTAACTTCTTAACATACATAACTATTTTTTTATTGAAAATTTTTAACAAAGGAAATATTTAAAATACTCAATAAAACAAAGAAAAAGGTAAATACTTTGAAGGTGAAATGAAAAATGTATATACACTTGTTGATTGGACTTTTAAAAATATATAAACAAAGCATTGTTTTCCATACCCTTTCATTATACACTGTATTCTCTCTTCATTTTTGCCTACAAACATAATTTTAAGGATGTAAGATTCCCTAGCAAACTGATATGCTAAAATTAAAACTAAAATAAAGTTCTACATATTGGCTTAAGTTTTTGGCATTATTACTGTAACATAAAGAAAAATAACACGTGTAATTTAAGAGATAAGGAATTTTAAAATGCCTCATTTATAAATGATAAAAATTATCCAAGCTTATAAAACTAGTTAAGGGTCAAAATGCATACCCATATTTATAGTTTTCATTGTATAATAAAAGACTTTTCAAATGTTATTGTAGTGTGTTCTTTCTTTGAAAGTGATACAGCAAATTAACAAATTCTTCCACAGATTTTTCATTTGATTCTTAGTCCTGTAATTTTTTTCTTCCATCTTTTCTAGGGACTAAGATCTCCCTTATCTAAATCACAGACAATTTATTTGGATGTTTACATATCTAGAAACTATTGTATTGTTTAAATTTTATGTTCTAATTTTTGTATTCATTTTCAAAATCTTCTTTGTAAACCTTTCTTAAGTGGACTATAAAGTACCTGAGACCATGACTTACCTATCTTTGTGAAAACCTTGCATTGAGCATAAGTTCTGACTTTTTGTAGAAACTCAGTAAGTTGCTCTAGCTGGTTCTGCTCAGTGAATAGAGCATAGACAGAAGGGTCACAGGATCAATTTTAGTCAAGGGCCCAGGTTTCAGGCTCGATCCCCAGTAGGGGGCATGCAGAAGGCAGCCAATCAACGATTCTCTCTTATCATTGGTGTTTCTCTCTCTCTCTCCCACTCTCTCTTCCTCTCTGAAATTAATAAAGATATATTTTTTAAAAAAAGAGTAATCCTCTTTAAAACAATAGAAGAAACTCAATAAGTATATATTAATTTTAGATTAAAGCAATAAAAAGATACAGAATTATTCCAAAATTCCTAGGTAGTATTTCACTTGGAAGCAGACAAATATATTTCATTTACTTTTAAAATTATTCCTAGGAGCAAAAATGGAAGCACATTTATCAATTTTACTCTTACATAAGCTGAAGATGTTAGTTAAAAGTAAGTTTCCTTACTCTGAAAAATAAGAGCATGAAACTTTTATGTTACCTCTGTTTTTTGTGATTGGTACAGAATATATTTCAATTTATGGTTTTCTTTCTCTCTATGGTTTTTTTTTAGAGGAAATCCACTGCAAATATTACTTTTGTCTAATTTTTTTAAATTCAGTTTAAGAAAAAATACTCGACACAGACAACAGTATAAGATTACCAAAGGGAAGGGAGATAGGAGAGGTAGAAGAGGGTAAAGGGGGGACAAATGGTGATTAAATGGTGACAGAAAGAGACTGGATTCTGGGTGGTGAACACACAATGCAATATACAGATGATGGATTACAAAACTGTACACTTGAAACACAATTTTATTAAGCAATGCCACCCCAATAAATAGAATGACAATTTTTTTAAAAAGATTACTCTGAAGACTTAGTATGCTCCCATTCTTAGTGGCTAATACATATAATATTTCATAAGACATATTTATTTTGATTATCACAATTTTATTCCCTGGACAATTTAGTATAACACTAAAGATGACATTTCTAATCTGACTTTATGTGCAAAAGAAAAAAACAGCATTAAAAAGCCATTTCATGTGCATATTGACAGGTGGAGGTTCATAATGTATAAAGAGACAAATGATAACCAATAATTAATGGAAATATAAACTTGAAGTATTACAATAATACCACAAAGTAGATAAGGTCGTATATCTTTAAAAAAATATTTGTTTTGTAATGCAGAGGGTTTTTTATTCTCTTCAAACTATTACTTTTGTACAATTGCCATCCATCTTTTTATCTGAATGTCATTTTATGCATTGCTGATCTCCAGAACTTCCCAAAGCGGAAAATATTTCAAGGCAGTTTAAAGGCAGCTCAGCAAAGGGGTATGTTTCGAAACACTTCATTTTAACTTCTTTATGTTTGTTTCACTCTCTAGCCAAGTACACCTCAACTGCTGCACCATTCATTGCTATCACTGCAGTATATCCTCAAACAGTATGGCCATCTGTCAAACCTGGCATGAAATAGCTTGCAAGTTTCTATGTTGATTTTAAGGAATTAGAAGCATCAAGCATGTTATTTATTCTAAATTTATCTTCAGTGATGTACACTGTTATCAGAAGCACTGGATTTCATCCTGAATAAGCTTTTCAGGATTGACTGCTGAAGTATTATATTGTCATCTGGATTAAAGTTTTCTATACTCTGAACCAAATTTTACTTTTGTTAGAAGGGATTATAGGCTATTAAATTCAACCTATAAGAAATCTAGCTTCTCATAATTAAAATTTACAAGACCATCTCCCAAAACTAATATAGAATATTTAGCATATTAGTATTTTATAAGCTTACTTAAAGAATTAGGGCCTTATCTCTCTCACTCACTCAATAAAATGTTTTGTCATATTTTATGGTTAATAATGAACAAGAGAATATGAAGGTATATAAAACTATCAGGATAGAATTTTACAAAATTACTTTGGGGAGTGCATATTTGACAAATGCAGTTTCAAAATTTTGAATGTGAAAAAACAAATTTCTGGAGTGATGGCTGGAGTAACACAACAGGAGGAGCGAAGAGAGAGCAAAGCAGACACCTGGGGATGGGAAGCAATGAAGGTCTGAGCGATGGTCTCTCCCATAGGCTCTGTTCTTGCTTCCTGGGAGTCCACTGCTCTTCCTCTAGGCAGCGCCGACGTCCCCTCCCAGCAGAGGACTGTACTGGCCAAGGTCAGCCATAATTGGACCACTTATAGATCTAGGTTTTGTTCTTCTCACTGGTAAAATTAGGCGTTAGGATGAGGTCAATTGTTCTTACACATTTTTGATCAAATTTCCCTTTGAGAAATAGAGGAACATTTTGGAAACTCTCCTTCAATATCCTTTCCCCCAAGCAAAGCATACAACATAGCATTTAAGGAGTTTCAAGCCTATTCATGGTCTCCAAATTAAGACTACAGAGAATAGAGTGTTTAAAAAATATTAAACATGATTTCATAATATGCATTAATATCACTGGATGTTCCTGTAATCACAAACCATCTGCAGTGAACATGCATTTAAGACTGCAGCTTAAGAAGCTACGCCACCTAAGTAGTGTTAAAGTAATTAAACAAGAAGGACATTCCATGGAGGTGGCTTTACTGCCTTGGTAGCCTGATAACCAAACCAAAACCTAAGCCAGTCTTAGGTTTTGAATCCAAGAAAAAGAAACTTAAGAACAACCCATCACAATCAGCCAACTAGGCTTTCCCAAATCACAGGAGAGGCAGGGTGAGGACAGCGGGAGGCAGGGTGAGAACACAGTGACCTGGCAAAGAGCCTTCGCTGAGGGAAGCCACCAGCCAGCCTAGCTGTGGTAGCAGCTGTTGAAAACTCAAATTCCTTAAGCTGTAGCCAATCAAGCAATTTCCTTGCTTTGTTTACCCATCTCCTCTATCTAAACTTCTCCCCTAGCTCCTGTTGGCAGAGGGCTAACCACTTTTGGTTTGGAACTGCCAGATTCAAATCACTGTTCATTCAATTAAACTTTAAAAATTTTAATGAACCTCAGTTTATCTTTTAACAGTAGCAATCTCCATTCAGCCGTAAACTAATTGTGTAACATTAGGAGTTATTTACCTTTCTTTCCTTCATTTTCTTCATTGGTAAATCAAGGATAACTTTATTTAACACATATGATCATTGTATGTATGTGTGTGTGTGTGTGTGTGTGTGTGTAAACTGGGCCAGGAATTTGTGCATATCTTGCTTGTAACAGGGTCTAGAATATCATAACTGTTCATTTTTTTCTTAGGTATTGCTTGTGCAATTTTAAGGCATTTCTATGAATATGCATACAAATGAATTTAAAAAATAAATATTTTATTATTTAAGTGACTTTTTTCTTTCTAGAATTCAGGAGCTTGCTTCTTATGGACACAAAATTAACCATCCTATCTAATAAAAGAATAATATGCAAATTAACTGTCACTCTGTCACAAAGATGGCAGCGCCCTGTCCCCTCGGCCTCACCACTGGAGTGTTTGCCCAGGGGTCACGGGGACCAAGCGGAGAGGCAGGATCCAGCCACTCTGGTAGAGGATCAAGCCTCACTGCTCTGCCACCTCTGGAGTGTCTGCAGTCAACAGGGCCTGCTTGGCCATTGCCACAGTGACCTGGGAGCAGCCAAGCGTGGCCCAGGAGCAAGCAAGTGCGGCCTGCAGGCAGCACCTAGTAGGTCCTGCTTGGCCATCACCGCAGCGACCCATGAGCAGGAAAGTACAGCCTGCAGCCGCCCAGCAGGGTCTGCTTTCCCATTGCTGTTGTGTGGAGCAGGCAGGCCCCGCAGAAAGCAGAGAACCATGGGGAGCAGACACAAGCCGTCAGTAGGACATCCCCTGAGGGCTTCCGGATTAGAAGGAGTGCAGGTTGGGCTGAGGGATCCCCCCCCCCCCCGCCATGTGCATGAATTTCATGCACCGGGCCTCTAATCCTATATAATAAAAGCCTAATATGCAAATTATCCCCTTGGGTGGTCATTCAACCAGAAATCTGGAGTTTGACTGCTTGCTATGGCATGTGCTGACCACCAAGGGGTGGTGTGGAACATGGCAGGCATCAATGATACAGAGCTGGCAGTGGGTGGCAGTGGATGCGCTGCCACCCCGATGGACCCTGACAAGAGTGGGACCATGGCAGGATGGTGGAGCAGGTGAGTGGGTGGTGCCAGGCCAAGGCAGGTGCAAGCGGGGGGCCTCATCACCTCACAGACAGCGACCAGGGCCAGCAGGTCCTGATTGTCTGCCCAATCAGGCTGGGCCCCAGGCTGAGACAGGGAGTTGGGGGTGGGTGGTGACGACCAACCTCCCATGGTACCCAGTCTGGGGGCTATGACCTCTTGCCAGCTACCTGGGTGGCAGGGGTGATGGGACAGAGGTGTGGTGAGAATGCAGGGTGTCTGCTAAGCTTGCTCTCTTGCCCTCTGCTATCCTCGCCCTGGACACCACCAGGGTTCATGCCAGGGAATGCCCCTTGCTCAGGTGCCAGGTTCCTGTGAGGAGCTTGCCCCACACTCGCACGGCCTCTTCTGGGTGAGCTGGGCTTCAGCCACTGGGACCTCAGGGGCAGCAGGAGAGAGTGCACTACTTGACTGACTTTTGGGTGGCACTGCTGGGTGGCCCAGAGGTCCATGCTGCACCCCAGCCCACAGCATCCAGCCTGCTTACCACATCTCTGCATGGGGACTTGGATGCTGTGACTCAAATGGAGGGGAGTGAGCAGGGCCCCAGGGGCCCAGGTGCTGTCCAGGGCCCAGAGGTCAGCTGGGACCTACCCTTCCACCGCAGACGCTTGTGCTTTGATCTCCAGCCAGGTTTAGGGACCGCACCTGTGCAAGAATTTTGTGCACTGGGCCTCTAGTATTATATAATTGGCATTGTGACAGTCTGAGCATTTTCTGTACTCCATGTTTACAGTTTCTAAACAGATGCAAAAAGAAGGAAAGGATATTTTTATATCACCATAGGAAAAGAATGGGTAGCTGCTTCCCAATTGGGAAAAAAAAAAAAAAAAAAAAAAAAAAACACCTCACAAAAACACTGAGAAGAATGCAATCAATAATGCTCAATGTCTATATAGTAACTTTATTTGCATTTATCATCCTTCACTACATTATGTGATTTGGGATCATGTCCCTCTTCCCCCATCTCTTTTCAATAATGTCTATCAGGCTTCCTGCCTCCTGGGATTGGCATAATATTACTTACGTTTATACATATATTCGCTGGTTAATGAACCTTTTCTAAAAAGGCTTTCATTGCTGATCTAATCTGCATGGAAAATAAATTCTTAAAATAAATTTCAAAATAAGCTTTTCTAAACTAATATATAAAATTAATATCAACAACTTTCTGATGTCTTCTTCCTTTACCTATACTTTTTACAACTGAAAATCAGATGTTTTATATAAGATTTGGTTCAAAATTGTTACACCAGATGCAACTTACTTTTTAACTGTCTTTCCTTCAATATTTCCTTACCTTTTCCTTATTCTCCCACTGGTGAAGTGTGACAGATAAAAATGTTAAACAAGAGGACATCTACACTCAACGCCACTTTCCACCTCCACTCTTACACTTGTAATGAAACTAAGTAAAATGTAAACAGTTGGAAAGCGAAAGCCACATGCATTTTCTGTTCAGCCACCTCCCCCCACTTTCCTTGTTATAGTGCTGTTTTCTTACTGGTACTATATTGCTTCTTTCCAAAAACAGCTGTTACATTTATTATGCACTGCATCCCTTTTCTATGGCCAACTATTTTTCAAGTTCTATAATTTTCCTTCCTTTTTCCATCTAAATATGAATATCCCTCTCCCTGTGACATAAACAGACACACTCTATTTTAGGTGCCATGACATGCCAATAGCATCAATCACCATTCACACTATAGATCAAGCAGCTACCAAGCAATTGGATGACATCTGCCATAACACCCTCTTTGCTACGATGATGCACTTGAATTTTGATGCAGGGGAATATTGGTTTGCAGACTTGTAATCAATCTCAGCATCGTTTCAAGCAGGATATTTTGGAGCTGTAGCAGAGAGTTAATCACATATTCTCAGAATAGATTTGCACATGAATGCAAGAGAGTTCCATGTTGTTGACTAATATTAAATAATTAAAATATAATTCATAATGCTGCCAAACAGCTAATGTCATATTAGTTGTTCCAAACAATATATTGCTCTTTTGTCTTTAGTGCTTTCCTCCATAAGTATTAGCATTCTAGGGTTTTATTTTTTATTAAATTTTAGCAAAACTGTGGCATTCTAAAATACAAAGCATGAAGATAAAGTAATCTCATATTTAGTATTCTTGACTCTATTGCCATTTAATGTATGTATATTTTATTCATATTATACAAAACATTTTTATGTAGAAATTCACCATTTTTTCTCTCTTAACTTTTATTAAACAACATTGTCTAGGCTCTTGACTTGCAAGATTGGCATCAATCATCATAGAGCTAATTTTTGCATCATTTAACACAGCTTTTAAAGGATATCCTCTTCACTTTCATGTGTATGTGTGCTTAAAACCCTGTTTCCTTGTGATGCTTTCATAAGAAATGTAGTTCCAAACTCTCTCTCTATATATATCAGTTTGAGTAATATCAAGGTAGTCTTTTCCTCCACCAGTGCTTCTGTTGATATGTTTGGTACATATAAATTAATGTGTTGCTTTTAAAAGTGAAATTTTAGAAGCATGTTTACAATAAAATAGAGCCAATAAAAGGCTAATGTGCAAATTGACCGAATGGCAGAATGGCCACTAAAATGCACTATAATGCACACTAACCACTAGGGGGTTGGTGCTCAACACAGGAGCTGCCCCCTGGCAGTCAGTGTGCTCCCACAGGGGGAGTGCCGCCGGGCTCACGGCTGGCTAGTGCAGCAATCGTGATGGGATTGCCTCTGCCACAGTGTTAAGAAGCAGTGAGCAGAGCGCAAAGGAGCAACAGGGTGTAGGTCGGGCTCCCCACCCCCTCCTGTGTGCATGAATTTCATGCAGCAGACCTCTAGTTGTCATTATAAAGTAAAATAGTTATTCCCCAGAATATTTGCTACAATCATGTAAAATGTCTTTGTCTAATTTTATAGTGTTTCCATGAGCTGTGTCTTCCAATCAGTAGTTTGCTGGGAAAGGTCTGAACTGGCACTCTGGCAGTGAAGAGGGTGGGGCACAAATCCTCATTTGCACTATTTCAATTTTCATGGTGTAAATATTCCTATTCTGACCAATTGTTTTTTAAATTGAGGTACAATTGACATATAACATTATATTAGTTTCAGGTGTAAAATATTATGATTTGATTCATATTGCCAAATGTTATGTGCATATATATATATATATATATATATATATATATATATATATGGCTTGGTGCAAGAAATTCATACACTGGAGGAGGGATGACCCTCAGGCCAGCCTGCACCCTCTCCAATCTGGAACCCCTGTGGGATCGGGCCTAAACAGGCAGTCAGACATTCCTATAATAATATGGGACTTCTGGCTCCCAACCGCTCGCCTGCCTGCCTGCCTGATTGCCCCTAACCACTCCCCTGCCAGCCTGATTGACACCTAACTGCTCCCTTGCTGACCCAATTGCCCCCAACTGCTCTCCCCTGATAGCCTGGTTGCCTCTAACTGCCCTCCCCTGCAGGCCTGGTCACCCCTAATGCCCTCCTCTACCAGTCTTTTCACCCCTAACTGCCTTCCAATGTAGGCCTTGTCCTCCCCACCTCCCCTCCTTCCCCTGCAGGCCCAATCTTCCCCAACAGCCCTTCCCTGCTGGCCTGATCACCCATAAGTGCCCTCCCCTGCAGGCCTGGTCACCCCTAACTGCCCTTTAATGTAGGCCTTGTCCTCCCCATCTCCCCTCCCTCCCCTGCAGGCCCAATCTTCCCCAACAGCCCTCCCCTGCTGGCCTGATCACCCACAAGTGCCCTCCCCTGCTGGCCATCTTCTGCTGGCCATCTTGTGATGGCATGGGGCGGTCATTTTGTGAGGACATGGAAGCAGCCATCTTGTGCAAGGGTGTGACACTCAATGTGCATATTACCTCTTTATTATTTAGGATTCCTTGCATTGTTAATGGTAGTCTCTAGGATATAGAAAAAATCATAAAAATCTATTAAGAAATGTGAATAAAATATAAGAAATATTTTTAAATGAAAACAATTTTAAAAATACACAGTGAAATATATTGCATAGGTTTGTTTAACTTGATATCATTTGAATTTAGATCATTACATCTTAACCTGAAGCCCTTTAAAGTCTTTTATCATTTTTTTTTCACCTTTTAAAATCTCATCATCCTAGCATTTGGTGAATTGCATTATTTATACAAAAATGTATGTAAGGCAAAAGATGTTTACTGCAAGCCTAGGAGCAAGCAGAAAATGGCATTTGGGTTTCTGACAAATCTAGAAGCTTTAAGGAAAAAGGCACTGTTTCTTGGGTTAGAGTTCTCTCACTCTTACCAATCACAGAAAATATGGGGGAATGAAGAAATAGGGTTTTCCCTAAGGGGATGTTTCATTACATCCTACTTCTCAGAGAAAAGAGTAGAAAACAGAAAGGTTTGGAAAGAAGGGGACTCAGTGTTCAGATGCCAGACTCCACCTCCCCACCCCAGGGCCAGAAGTTTCTGGGGTGGGAAGTTCAGTAAAGGTGCAGAGTCCTTCTCCCTCAGTCATAGACATGAGCTTCAAGTGAAGGAAAGCAGATTGTTTCCCAGATGACAAATGCTCTAGCAGGATTCATATCTTGTAAAACCTAGTGTTTCCAGATATTCTGATAAGTTAGAATTTTGGACTTTTATGAGAGATTTGATACTTAAAATTAGCTAATATTTTAGAATACTTTGAAAGTATACATACATAATATACTATTTGGTTCTCAGGCCAACAATTTGTAACCTCAGTTCAAATCCAAAACTTGTTTCCTCAGTCTGAAAAATCTGTGCCCTTTCTGCTTTTGATTTGCATTTAACTTCCTGGATTGAGATATATTTAATGAATAATGGCTAAATGATTAGCATTAACTTCATTATTTCCCATAATTGCCTAAATCCATGATTTTTCTCTCACTTTTTCTTCCCTTATGAACCCTTCCATGAAATGTTTCCTGATTTCCTCTGAAGAAAATTAACATTTTTTTTCTTTCTGTATTCCCATATTTTTTATTATTCACTTTTCAAACCCTGCACGAATTTACACCATTCTGCTACTACACACTCAGAAAAATAATAATTAAATTAGACCAATTGCCTGTATTAAATTCAAAAATTTCCCTTATATAGTAGTTTTGTGGTTTGTGAGGCTGGAATAAGTTATCCATGTAACATACTAGCTTAGAGCTCTATTGCTCATACACACACTTGTTAAGTCCATGCTTAACATGTTGCCTTTAAAAAAAAATCTTATTTAATCAGAGAATGAAGTAGTCTAATATTCTGATAAAATAGTCTAAGAAATAGATACAATAAAAAATATATGTTCTGTGGACCAAAGAGTCCCGGGTTTGATTCTAGTCAAGGGTTGGTACCTCAGTTGCTGGCTCCCAATCGGGCCCATCCCTGGTCAGGGAGCATGCAAGAGGCAACCAATCAATGTGTTTCTCTCACATCAATGTTTCTCTCTGTCTTTCCATCTCTTTTTACTCTCTCTTAAAAATCATTGGAAAAATATCCTCGGGTGAGAATTTAAAAAAAAAACAACTCCACACTGTTCCCATTAATTATTTGAAGGCATTTCAGGGACATTATTCATATAAACTATACATTACACAAAGTGGTTACCATACTTTAGAACTGACTCCCATTTCAGAGTTTGTCTTGCCAAACTCTTGGTCAGTCCCATTCTCAAATTCATCCATTTCCCACCACAATAGCAATTTGTAACTTTTTATGACTAATAACCTCAAGTAACAGGCAAGATCAAGAAACTTCAATCAAGAAAGTATCTTCTCATCAAAGTGTGAACATAAAGGCTTCCAAGTGGGATATGCCAACTTGGAATGTATATAATGCAAGAACAGCTGGCTGGATCAAACTTGTAGGGGTTAATGTTGAACTTACTATTTTAAAGACAAGAAAATGTCCTGAGAATCTTCTTGAACTCTGAACCGGCATATAGCAGAGGACATTATGTTGCAATTATTTATCCATATGTCTATACCCCACTTTAAATTTTGAGTTGTACATGAATAGTCTTCATTTATGGGCTCTCTGCACCACACTCAAGTATGAAACTCCCATAGATATTCACCTATTCACTGACTCTCATTCAACTACACATACATACAAACACACATACCCAATTTCAAGAACAATTTTATTATGGACTGGTGATAGCCTTAACGAGGTCATTTATCCTCAGCCCTTCATTCAGAGATCTATAATCTAGCATTGAGCAGTTTTGGGTAGCAAGCATACCATTACTGGGTAAAAGTACAAGTTAAAGTCTGAGTATTTTCCCATGCACTTATCATACATACACTTACTTGTTTTAGTCCGAATTTTTTCTTTAGCTGCTAATTTAAGTAAATCCCATTTACAGGATGTATTCATATTTTGCTTTTCAATATCTGACTCTTTAAGAAAGGTGTTCCTTTGCTGCATGAGATTTATTTCTACACTTGGAAATGAACTTTTTATATTTGTAACAGACTTTAAGTAGCTTATTTCCTATACATTTCATACTTAATCTAACCTTTAAAACAGTACTGTTTAATATGAAAACAATGTGATGATGAAAATGTCCTACTGCACTGCCCAGTATGGTCTCCGTGGGTTACATGTGGCTATTGGGTACTTGAAATGTACAGCTGACCCTTGAATGTACAGTTTACCATGTTACAAGTGCTGACTACCGGCACAGTTGAAAATCCACGTGTAACTTTTGACTACCCCATAACCTAACTACTAATTTTCTACTGGTGATTGGAAGTCTTACTGATAATGTAGACAGTCAGTTATCATGTATTTTGTATGTTCTAAGTACTATATACTATATTCTTACCATAAAGTAAGCTAGAAAAAGAAAATGTTATTAAGAAAATCATAAAGAAAGTATATTTACAGCATTTGTTGAAAAAAACTGCATATAGGTGGATTACTCAGATCACAACCATATTTGTTCAAGGCTCAACAGTAGCTAGTGTAACAGAGGAAATAAGTATTTAGTTTAACTTAATTTTGATTAATAGAACTTCATTTTCAATAGTTGTATGTGACTAGTGGCTATTGTGTTAAGCAGCCTTAGGTAATTATGATCACAAATTCAAATTTGTGATCATAAAAAATTATGTACATAGTATATTTTTTTATTATTACCTTATAGAGTATTGACAGAGATTGTGCCTGAAAAGAATAAAGATATTTCATATACCTTTCCCCACACATCAATAATTTACTCAGTGAGCTAAATACACTTTTCAAATGCCATTTAGAATTGATACCTTTATAGCTATTGGGATATCATGATATGTTCATAAAAGCTACAACTGTTGGTCTTGCATTTCCATAGTTAATTTATTCTCCACATTGTTGTAGTAGTTGTTAGTTGTCTAATTAGCCACAATATTCTTAAAACTCAAATCCTGTACATATACTCCAGTATATATAGCTAGGAGTCATCTGTAATATAATAAAATTTTTTCCTCTGTCCAATTCCTTAGATTAGAGTTTACTGTTAAATAACTCTATTTTTTAAAAGATTTCCAAGATGATAATGATTCACTAGTAAGCAATCTTTCTGTAACTCTCTAATTCAAGTTCTTCTTCCTTCCATCCTCCCTCCCCTCCTGTCTACTCTCCTTCCTTACCCTCTCCAGGTGCTTATTAATGTAGACTATGTACACAGCGACATATATGTATTTTAGTTTCCTATTGCTACTGTAACAGGCTTGCACAAACTTAACCGCATGTTTAAAGGGAATTAGAAGCCCTTTAGACATGGTATAGGTGGGGCTGAATTCCTTCTGGAGTCTCTAGGTGAGACATTTCCTTCCTTGCCTTTTTTGCTTCCAGAGCCTACCTGTGTTCTTTGGCTCATGGCTTTTTCCATCTTCAAAGCCATCAGGTTAGCATCTTCAAAGATATTTCTTTCTCCCTCTCTCTCCTATCGTGGTCATATCTACTGCTCTGTTTTCTAGCTTTTCCTTTTATCTGGACCAGTTTGGTTATATTGGACTCAACTGTATAATCCAGGATCATATTTCATCTCAAAATACTTACTTTATTTGTATCTTCAAAGTCTATTTTGCTATGAAGTTATCTTAGTCATAGACTCTGGGCACACATCTTTGGGGAACCATTATCTGTCTACTACAATACACATTTTATACTCTTTGAAGTATAAAAGTTATAGTAATGTTTTGAAAAGGCTAATTATATTTGTGAGTATATGTGTTCATATATATTGATTCAATATATATATATATATATATATATATATATATATATATATATTAAAAGAGAAACATGCAAATTGGTGTCACTCTGCTATACCCAAGCCACATCCACCAGCAAATCAGAGTGACTATATGAAATTGACTTAACCAAGATGGTGGCCAGCAGCCAGGGAGCTGGAGCAAGCAGGAGGCTTGGTTGCCCCAGTGATGGAGGAAGGCAAGTTTCCTGCCTGCCCTGGAGGGCTGTGACCTCTGCTCAAGGCAACAAATTTTCAACTATAGAAGATAAATAAACCCCAGATACCTGCTTCCAGCCAGCCTCGCTAGGAGCTTGGGTTGCTGGGGGCTATGGCCAGCATGCAAACAGCCATCAGCCCCTCACTCAGACTGGACAGGCACCCCACCAGGACGCCCCACCCTGAAGGGGGTGTGGCCAGCCTGAAAAACGACCCTCAGCCTCTCACCCAGGCTGGTCAGGCACCCCAGTGGGGACTCCCACCCTGAAGGGGCAGGGACCCTCACCCTGAAGGAGCTGTGGCCAGCCTGCAAACAGCATCAGCCCCTCACCCAGGCTGGCCACACCCTCATGGGGTGAGGGTCCCTGCTGGGGGGCTTGGCCAGACTGAAAACAGCCATTAACTCCTCACCCAGGCTGGCCACACCCTGATGAGGCGAGGGTCCTTGCTGGGGGGATTGGCCAACCTGCAAACAGCCATTAGCCACTCAGCCAGACTGGCCAGGCACCCTAGCAGGTGACACAGGCCAGGCTGGGCTGAGGGATCCCCTTGAGTGCAGAAATTTTTGTGCACCAGGCCTCTAATCTATATAAATAAAAATGTAAATGTTCATTTGTTCAAAATCTCAAATCTTCAAAAGTTCTTCACTGATTGCTTTGAAATTTTGACACAATGTTGCATTCGAATATATGCATGTTTTTATATACCTACATAATATAAATGTCACACCTGTGACAGGTAAATACATACTTTTTTGAAAAACAGGTAAAAACATGCTTTCTTTGAAAAACAGAGCCATCTGTTGGATGTAAAAGCAACACACGCTACGAACTTAATATTATTCAGTCTAACATTCAAGCCAGGCAATAACATACAAGTCCATCGACACTGTTGTGGAAGCAGATGAAGCAGTTAATTATCCAACAGAATTTTGGAATTCACTTGATCTGCTAGGGATGCCACCAGGGCTGGGCTGGGGCTCTGGGCGTGGGCGATCACAGTGTTCCCCCCATGCCAGTGGCCAAGGGCTCACAGGGAGCGTGGCAGGCGAGGGCGGAGGAGCTTCCTCAGCTCCTTTTAACTTCGGCTTTCAGGCAGCTTGGTGAGGGCCCCTGCTGGCTGGAATCGGGAGCAGCTGGGCCGCTTTGGGCGTAGGGCACAGGGCACAGAGCGCAGGCTGCCGGTGGGGAGCAGGAGTGCAGGCTGATACTGGGGGGCCCAGGCTGCAGAGGTGCATGTGTGCGAGGCCAGATGAGCCAGGCAGGGTGGGGCCAGCAGTATGCTGGGGGCAGCCACCTGGGAGGGCGCATTGTATACCCACAAGCATTGTGCAATTAAACATATTAGAAACACGCTTTCTCTTCCCTTTCCATTTAACCCGACTGAGCCACAGCAACGTGTGGCCAGGTACAGTTTTAAATAATTATATATATATATATATATATATATATATATATATATATATATATATATATATATTAAAATAAAATATATATATATATATTTTTAAACATATTTAAGCACAAATAAAATCTAGATATATGGTACAATATGATGACTGGTACTTACTCTTATCTTTCATACATTTTCAAGCTTTTATCCAAAAATTGTTCTTGAAAGATTTCTGAATGGTTCATACATTTTCTGATAGCACAAATCTCTCTTTTTTAAAAAAAATTTTGCATCCATTTGATTATCATGTTCTCATAGACTATTCTTAACCAAAAGAGAACTTAATAATGCTAATGGCTAACAGTGTGGTGATTCAAGTTGTATTTTAACAAATTTATTGATATGTAAGTAGTGTGGTACAAAAGTCTTGCTACAGCCAAGAAATATTACATTAATCATTTCACCTCTATATACTAGACCTATTACTTTAATCTAGCTGATTAAATTTGTGGCAGAATGAAAGTTTTCTATCCAAAAACCTAACAATTTAAACAGCTATGCCAAGCTTTTCTTCACTGAATGTGTATCTAGTTAACAGACCAACTTTTGTCATGAAAATTTATGATCACACACTTAATTCAATTTGCTTTAAACTACTCAACACTGTGTAGTGGAAAGAACACTGATCTAAAATCAGATTAATACTGGCTTAGGCTCTGGCTTGCTTGCCCACTGGACTGTGACTTTTGGCTCATCGCTTCAGCTCTATCAAGTTTTGCTGCCCTTGTCTGTGAGATGGAAATAATATTTATCCCTGTATTCCTTACAGCAGTGGCTGCTTGACACATAGGATCCTAAGTAAATAATAGCAGGTTTTGTTATAATCACTTTTAATAGTAGAAAGAAAATGATAAATCACAGTATAAGTCATTAAGTCATGAGTATAATCAAAGGGAAAGTGAAAATAAATATCTAGAAGTTGAGGTATTCTTTATTGTACATTAAACTGAGACAGAAACTTAGCTCAGCAATTGGATACTAGGTCCTAGGGAAATGTTTAATAATATACAATTTTGGTTTTGTGTATTAGGTTCAATTTTTACATGGATTCATACTTTGCCAGATATCAATCTGTTTTTGCATTCATTTTAAGGAATTCAATATTTATGGTTGTTTTTCTTATTTTATATCATTTGCACAGGCTTCCAATTCTTTTATTTTTCTAAACATCCTTTTTTTTCATCTCATGTAAGATAGTCTTTTTTTATGTTATGAATTGTAACAGTTAAGCTAGGTCATTTTATTATAGCATAGTAAGAAACTAGGAAAATTTCAGGAAGCTCGTCCAGGGCTAACCCCCTGGACTTGTCTCCAAGGCCCCCTTTTCTCTGACTTCCCATTGAACCAAAGCAGCCCAGCCTAGGCTCTCCTGTTACCTCGTTGTTTCACTGCCGTGGTCAATAAATGCTTGCTTGCTTTCCTACACTTCGTCTGTTGATTGACATTGTTCCTTCAAGAAGATAAGAACTAAAGTTTCCAGGTCTCCCTGGCAACATCCCTTTGGTGTCCTTAGATATTCTTACTGTGACTGGGATTTTCTTCACTGGTAAGCCAGGCATCCTCGCCACCTTGGCTTGAAGGACATGATTATGCTCCCTTTTCTTCCTGCACCTTTTCCTTCTGCCATGGGCTTCTCTCTCTCTTTCTTTCTCTCCCTGGATTGCCACACTGCATGGGCATGGGATGAGGACATAGAAGAAGCAACAGGAGAGCCTAGGCTGGGCTGCTTTGGCTCACTGGGAAGTCAGAAAAGGGGACCTTGGAGGCAGTTCATCAGGTTAGGCCTGTACAAGAATAAACAAGTCATACTTTCTGTCAAAGAAGGGAGTTTAGGAAACTGCCATGTTGGCTTGCATGACTTGAAGCTCCTTTGGGAACTGCCATTTTAAAATATCAAAGGTCAATCCCTTCCTTTAAATTAGCCAATCGGGCATGACTGGGAGACTAAGCTCTTCCAATCAAGCGTGGGGACAGGTCACGTGAGTCAAACATAAAAGCCAGAGCAGAATACCTGCTCAGTGTACGTGCAGCTAGACTCTGTGTTGGTACATACCTTCTGCAGGAGAAAAGATGTTTGCCTTACCGTCTGGCTTCTGAGTATTCATTGTGTTCTACCACAACCCCTGATTTGGGGGCCCACCTTATTTCCAACACCTGGATAAGTTACCACTGCCTATTGCTCCCCTGGTTGCAAGTCTCATGGAATCCCTTAAAGGTTAGGGCACTCATGCAGGAAGGAGAAAGGGAAAGGAATGTCAGGGGCATGCTCCCTGGAAGGAGAGAACCCTAGGACCTTCATTTTTCATGGGTTTTAAAGGCTGGGCATTTAGGGGAGAATAAATAGAATATCCATCAGCTTCATGCTGATGTGCCCAGATTCATTATCTTAATTTTTCTGTTTTTGGGTGTGATTTGCAAATGGCACTAATTGGATTTCTGTTATCTATCTCCCTGAGTAGGGTGATTTAAGCTATTTACTCTCTGGTTGGGTAGGAGAATACCATTTACTCTTTACTTTTATTTTTATTTTCTTTATTGATTAAGGTATTACATATGTGTCCTTATCCCCCTCATTGCTCCCCACCTCCCCACTCATGCACTCACTCCCCTAGTGTCTATGTCCATTGGTTATGCTGATTTGCATGCATACAAGTCCTTTGGCTGATATCTCCCCCTTCCCCCCACTCTCCCCTATCTTCCCTCTGAGAATTGGTAGTCTAATCAATGCTGCTCTGTCTCTATTTTTGTTCATCAGTTTATATTGTTCATTATATTCCATAAATGAGTGAGATCATGTGCTATTGATCTTTCTCCAACTGACTTATTCACTTAGCATAATGCTCTCCAGCTCCAACCATACTGTTGCAAATGGTAAGAGCTCTTTCCTTTTTATAGCAGCATAGTATTCCATTGTGTAGATGTATCACAGGTTTCTAATCCACTCATCTGCTGATGGCACTTAAGCTATTCCAAATCTTAGCTATGGTGAATTGTGCTGCTATGAACATAGGGGTACACATGTTTGGTGTTTCTAATTTCTTGGGCTATATTCCTAGAAGTGGGATCACTGGGTCAAATGGGAGTTCCATTTTTAGTTTTCTGAGAAAACTCCATACTGTTCTCCACAGTGATTGCACCAGCCCTCAGTTCTACTAGTAGTGCACGAGGTTCCTTTTTCTCCACATCCTTGCCAGCACTTGTCATGTGTTGATTTGGTGATAGCCATTCTGACAGGTGTGAGATGGTACCTCATTGTCATTTTGATTTGCATCAGATGATTAGTGACTTTGAGTATGTTTTCATATAGAAAACCCTAAAGACTCCATCAGAAAAATATTAGACTTAATAAATGAATTCGGCAATGTAGCAGGATACAAAATTAACACCAAGAAATCTATGGCATTTTTATATTCCAATAGTTATCTTACAGAAAGAGAGACTAAAAAAAATATCATTTATCGTTGCACCAAAAAAATTAAGATACCTAGGAATAAACTTAACCAAGGAGGTAAAAGACCTCTGCTCAGAAAACTACAGGACACTGAAAAAAGAGACAGAGGAAGACATGAAAAGATGGAAGAACATACCACATTTATGGATTGGTAGAATCAACATCATTAAAATGTCCATACTACCCAAATTAATCTACAGATTCAATGCACTCCCCATTAAAATACCAATGGCATATTTCACAGACCTAGAACGAACTCTCCAAAAATTCATCTGGAATAAAAAAAGACCCCGGATAGCTGCAGCAATCCTGAGAAAGAAAAAAAAAAGTAGGAGGGATCTCAATACCAGATATCGAGCTGTATTACAAAGCCACCATTCTCAAAACTGCCTAGTACGGGCACAAGAATAGACATATAGACCAATGGAATAGAATAGAGAACCCAGAAATCAACCCAAACCACTATGCTCAATTAATATTTGACAAAGAAGGCAAGAGCATACAATGGAGTCAAGACAGTCTCTTCAAGAAATGTTGTTGGGAAAATTGGACAGATACATGCAAAAAAAAAATGAAACTAGACCACCAACTTATGCCACACACAAAAATAAACTCAAAATGGATAAAGGACTTAAACATGAGGGGAAACCATAAAAATCTTAGAGGAATCCACAGGCAGCAAAATCTCAGACATATGCCAAAGTAATATCTTCACTGATACAGCTCCTAGGGCAATGGAAACTAAGGAGAAAATAAACAAATGGGACTACATCAGAATAAAAAGCTTTTGCACTGCAAAAGAAACCATCAACAAAACAACAAGAAAGCCCACTGCATGGGAGAACATATTTGCCAATGTTATCACCGATAAGGGTTTAATCTCCAACATTTACAGGGAACTCACACAACTTAACAAAAGGAAGATAAACAATCCAATCAAAAAATGGGCAAGGGACTTAAATAGACACTTTTCAAAAGAGGACATACAGAAGGCCAAGAGACATTTACTTTAAGTGTTCTTTGTTCAGAGAAGAGAGGACTTACTAGGTGTCTGCAAACTGCTGTTTAACTATCTATCTTAGTTTGCTTATTCTACTTGCCCTGGAATTTTCCTAGCTTCTTTCTATGCTATAACAATTTTAATTCCAATATTCAAAACAAGGTAAGCTAAATATATACATAAATTAATGCTTTATTTATATTGTTAACACATAAAATTGAGACAAACACAAACAGGCACGCAAATATAATGAATATTTAAATATCCTCCCAAATAATATCTTTTTTTAGCCTTTTAATCTATCCTTATCTATTTAAAGCTACTCTAATCTATTTTTCAAACTATCAAGATAATAATCTTTCTAACAATGCATATTTAATGTTTCTATGTGGTTCTAAAGTTTCTAATGGAACGCCATTATTTATAGACTGACAAGATAGGATAATTCCTTAGCAACAACCTACAAGGATCTTTATAATCTGGCCTTTGTGACCTTTCCAGGTAAATCCTGGGCCTCATCACTTACCTCATCATTTAAACCCTGAACGGCACTTTAGAGTTTTGCTCTTCACAGTCCTTCAGCTCCTCTTTCTCTCCATTTGGTTGACCTTCTCTTTTGACTCTCTCCTCTAACTGCCTGGCGCTATGTATTAATTTCTATGTATCCGTTAGATTTATCTCACAATTCTATTCTTCTGGAAAACTACCCTTAATTTGTTTAAGTAGTATTCATCCTTTTCCTTTGTCCCAGCAGGTTCTAATACCTTCCTCTGTAGTACTTTTTGATTAATATTTTTGTGTAGTGTGCATACTTAGTATTACTCTATCCAGACTTTATGATGCTTCAAGCCAGCTGTATGCACCACTAGCATGATGCTTCTGACATGGCAGGAATACAAAAATGTTTATTCAATAAGTAAATGGGGAAATGAATATAGTTTGTAGGTGGACTTTTGCTTTAAAATTAAATTTTTAAAGTCACCTGTTACAATTATAGTAGTGCTTATTCAAAACCAACAAAAAACTATAGAAATACACTGGGTACAAAGTTATGGACTCTCAGCAACTCCACCTACTGTACTACCTTTCATAGAAACAGTGTTATCCTATATAACAAAAGCCTAATATACTAAGTGTTCAGTCATCCATTCAACCAATCAAAATGGAATCCTATATAATAAAAGGATAATATGCAAATTGAACCTAATAGCAGAACGACTGCGAATGACTGGTCACTATGACACACACTGACCACCAGGGGGCAGACACTCCATGCAGGAGCTGCTCCTGGTGGTCAGTGCACTCCCACAGGGGGAGCTCTCCTCAGCCACAAGCCAGGCTGATGGCTGTCAGTACAGCGGTGGTGGTGGGACTGTCTCCCGCCTCCTCAGCAGTGCTGAGAATGTTTGACTGCAGCTTAGTCCTGCTCCCCGCTGGCAAGTGGACACCCCCTGAGTGCTCCTGGGCTGCCAGAGGAATGCTGACTGCCAGCTTAGGCCTGATCACCCGGGTAGTGGGCCTAAGCCAGCAGGTGGACATCTCCCAAGGGGTCTCAGACTGAGAGAGGGCACAGTCCAGGTTAAGAGACCCCCCGCCCCAAGTGCAAAAATTTTTGTGCATCAGGCCTCTAGTATGCTAATGATATGCTAAGGCTGCTCAACTGCTCAGTATGACATGCACTGACCACCACGGGGCAGACAGTCAATGGGTCGATCAGTTGCTATGATGTTCACTGATCACCAGATGCAGATCTTTGACCAGTAGGTTAGCTTACTACAGGGGTCCAGCCAATTGAGACTGAGTGAGATGGGAGCACTCCCATGGCCCGTCCCCAGCTGGCCAAATTTCCACATCCCTCCCTGGCCCTGATCATGAACCAGTGGGGTCCCTCAACCTCGCCTGTATCCTCTCACAATCCAGGACCCCTCTGGGGATGTCTGAGAGCCAGTTTTGGCCTGATCCCATAGGCCAGGCCGAGAGACCCCACTGGTGCACAATTTCATGCACCGGGCCTCTAGTATATAAATAAGTATATAAACCTAGATATTTTGGTTTAGAGTTTTAAGAATTATACAAATTTGATTATAGTCTAGAAAATTTGTGTGTATTGCTTTTCTTGCTCAATACTATAACTTAATGCTTTCTTTGTGCCAATTCAAAGAAATCTCTCATTCTTTTTATCCTTGGCACAATGTCCCAAATGATATAATTAATTAATTAATCTATCCTCCATTAATAAGTATTTAGATAATTTCTACAACAATGTTACCATAAATTTCCTTATATGCACATACACACACAGTTTTGTTCATGTAAAAACATATACAAACTTCAGATTGTTTGAAGTATAATTTTTACACCTAAAGTTACAGACTTTAAATTAGATGTATACTGCCACATGGCTCTCCAAATTTTTTAACAATAAATATTGATTTTTAGAGTTCAATAACTTTTTAAAGCTCAATGAAAAAATTCAGATTCAGTAAAATCCTTCCTTGTTATTTACCTCCCCCCCCAAAAAAAAATTGGCAAAAGAGTTTATAATTATATGTCAAGAGGTAAGTAGCACTTTCATCTCCAAAATAATCTGCCTGCAATAGCATCGTATCCAAATCATCAAAGTTTAATTATTATTGCCTTATGGCATGTTATTAAGAAAAATTACAGTACATTCATATTTACTGATGTTGGTTATCGAATATATTGGAAGTATAAGATCAGGTATTAAAAGTATTTTAAATTAATACTTTCCTGACAAAGTTAAACTGTATAATTAATTCTTATAGCTAATTTGGAGAATTAATGGGTTTTAGCATCATCATATATTAAGGTGCTAAATGTTGGCTCATATTGTTAGTATGAGGTGATTTTTTTATATTGAATGTCTATGTTCAATGAATTTCTTTGAGCAGTATAGAAAGAATCATCTCAGTGAAATAAAACAGGTTAGCATTTATGATCAGACAGTTAACACGGTTTTTTGTTCATCATATATCAATTTTTAAAAATCTAAATACATTTGTTATCTTTTTTCAGAGTTTAGGCAATACTGATAAATTATATAACTGACAAGAAATGAGTAGCCTTGTATTTGGGCTTAAAGAATAAATCTAATTGAATTTAATTACTCAAAGCCATTGTTTATTTGGCTTAGAACACCAATTCCACTGAAAAACAGTTGATTGACATTTCTTTGATTATAATATTCAATGATATTATTGGCAGTCAAGAAACAAACCAGTGTGTGCTCATATTAAAACATTACTTCTTACCATGTTTAAATATAAAATTTATATTAAGTTGTCAAGAATCTTATTATGCAAAATATCATTTAAAAAGCCTATTGGAAAGAGACTAAAAATTCACGTTCAAATTCAAAATTCTCACTGTTCTGATTTATTTATATAACAACCAACCAGCTGCTTAAGGATGAATGATGTGGCTTAATAGTGATTTATATGAACAATACCTAATTTTAACCTTTGCTCTAATAGAATACATTTGGCATTTAAAAATATAAATTTTTTTATATTGCACATCTTATTGGAAGTGAATTGCCAATCCTTTGCCCTCCCCCCCCCGCTCTCTCTTTCTCTCTCTCTCTTTTCCTGGCAACCATGAGACCCAGATGCTAAGCACTGGAAGATATTTCTTCCAATAGCAGCATCTGGTGTGCTGGCAGACTCCACAAGCAATTTTGTTTTACAGCTTTAAAGCAGCTTCTGGGTCTATTACATGGTTAATCTGATGGGCTGTTTGGGCTGCCTTGGCCTCCTGGATGCCATATGCCAACAGCTAGAGATGCAGTGAACTGTCTGCCCATTAGGGCTGCTATAAAGTGCACACCTGAAAAAGTCAGCTACAAAGAGAGTGTTCTACTTCTGTTGAGCCATTACAGTACCAATGATAGTGGCTTGGCAAAAATAGTGCTAAAAACTTGCCAAAATTGGTCAATGCCAAAGGAGATAAGAAAACTGTAAATAATAAAATATTCAGGGAATCATTGTATCATTTGATAGTGAAACGAGTATTTGCAATTTTACCCCATGCAAGAGAAGAACACAAAATGAGGAGTGTAATTGTGAGGACTCTCATCAGATACCCCTATTCTGTGGCAAATGATTCACGAGAGGATGAATTCACTGAGTGCAAGGGGTTTTGTCTAATTTTCGTTTTTATATTTTCAGGGCTTACCAGAGTATTTAATCATGGTAGAAATAAAATGTTTTAAAATAAATAAAAGTAAATTAGATGAGAATACCATTGCAACCATGCAATACATTTTATAATCTTTAATCCCTATACATCATTCATTTCTTATTCTTTAGGTATTATGTTTTATAAAGCCTTTATCAGAGAATACTTTCCATACCATCCAGATTACAGTGGACTCCAGACTTCTGTGTGCCCCAATACCTACCAACACATGCCACTATATCATTTAACACCATTTACAGTTGTATACTTGTGATTATAGTAAACCGCATCCAGGCCTTTAATTGAAAACAATTTAATTTTAAGTTAAAATATGTCAACATACACTAATGTCTTAATTTTTTCATATGTGGGCCAAGGCATATTTTTTGGTTGTAGATAATTTCAGAGTCTGCAGACTAAAACTGATTAATAGATAAATAAACAATGCAAATAGTAAGAGAAGAGTAACTGCAGAACATTGGTTAATCAAATGAGTAAGTGTAGGTTAATCAAGATTCTACTCTATTTGAGTAACTTTCATGCTTGGAATTGCTTCCTCTTTTTTGTTTGTTTCATCTCTTTGATCCATTCTTCTGTCACACTCTTCTATTTTTAAGATCTCGTGTGATTAGACTGAGCCTTCCCAACAATTAGGATAATTTCTGTATTTTTTAAAATATATTTTACTGATTTTTTACAGAGAGGGAGGAAGAGGGACAGAGAGTTAGAAACATAGATGAGAGAGAAACATCGATCAGCTGCCTCCTCCACATCTCCTACTGGGGATGTGCCCGCAACCAAGGTACATGCCCTTGACTGGAGTTGAACCTGGAACCTTTCAGTCTGCAGGTGAATTCTTTATCCACTGAGCCAAACTGGTCAGGGCTAATTTCTGTATTTTATTAGTCACTATATTAATTCCACCTACAAACTTCATTCTTTTTTTTTTTTTTTCCTTGCAACAAAACCTAATCCTAGGGTTGGTGATTAGGACATGGATATCTTATTTTGTCTCCTACAGTGCCCAATTAGTAGATTTTAAGGGTGCAGATAGAATATAATCTTGATAAAGTTTCCCAGTTGAACTCCATGAGTGAGATAAGGAAATAAGAGAAGGTTCGTTGATTCATAGCATACTAATGCTGATACATTTTTAAAATGCATTAGCCATGCACCCTCACTTTATATAGAGGGAAATCAAATCCTCAAGGTCTAAATCACAAAGCCAAAAGAATCTACGTTAAGAATTAAGGATAATACCTAGTTTTCCAACTCTTAATTTAGAGTACTTTCTTAATACTATATCATTCCCCCTTTATCTGCTTCTGGTTCAGGCCAAAAGTACACTGGAGTCTATTTCACAGGCAATATGATACTTAATGAATTACTTTAAAGATTATAAAAATAAATATAAGATTATAATAACAAATATAACATTGTTATAAAAGGTGCAAAATTTAATGGATGAAATCTATATTTTCATTAAAATAAAACAAAACCACATAAAAATATACTATACTAGCCACATCCATACGGCTTTGCTCAGGTACAGCCCAGTGGAAACATTTGGAAGTTGACAAATTTGTTTTATGCAAACTCACTGCTCCAGGTTTCATGCTTTAAGGAAAATAATTTCTTTCTCCACATCCCTTATCCCCATTGGCTTCCTATAGTAAATTTGTGGTAAACTGCTTTTACATGACTTTTTACTAGTAGATCACACAATAAAACAAAAAGAATTGTGTTGAACTACCCAAGTAATTAGAGTTATGATTTGTCAACCCCCAAAGTTTAATAACTAAAAATCTTTCTGAGAATATACACTTTTAAACCTGAAGCACATGGCTGTTGTGCTCTTCTGTCTACACCATAAATAGGCACTGGATGAACGACCCGAAGGGATCCATTCTATGGTTAATTTGGCTGAGTAGATCTAGCTTCAATTCCACTCCAAATTTTTTTTGTCATTCTATCATTCCAGCTGTGCTAGAATAGCTGAAATCATAAAAATGAATATTCTTCAAAATTTTATTTTTTTTCCATTCAACTTTAATGCCCTAAAAAGAGTTAGGTATTGAATATGCTATTGCCATGCATTTCTTGAACTCCTGGAATTTTCTTTCCTGGACACAAAGCCAAATTGAATATGATCTGGTTCACTGAAAGTTTTGTTTTCATATTCCTTCCTTCAGAAAAGATGCTGAATAATATTTCAATATCCTTATATTATCTTATACTACAGAAGAGAGATAATGCTTTTGAATAAAGTTGCTTTACATTTATATATTTTTGCTTTTGTTATCTGGGCTTGGATGTCAAATCCAAAAAAATCATTGACAAAACCAATGTCAAAGAACTCTTCCCCTATTTTTATTTCTAGGAGTTTTACAATCAGTACTTATTAAGGCTTTAGTTTATGTTGAGTTGATTTTTGTGTATGGTCTAAGGTAAGTATTAAATTTCATTCTTTGCATGTGAATACCCAGTTACCCTCAACAAGACGAGAGAGAGAGAGAGAGAGAGAGAGAGAGAGAGAGAGAGAGAGAGAGAGAGAGAGAGACATTGATGTGAGAAACACACATCAATTCGTTGCCTCCCAAACTCACCCCTACCAGGGTGGGAAATTGAATCTGCAACCCAGGTACGTGCCCTTGACTGGGACTTGAACCTGGGTCCCTTTGATGCTTGGGTCAAAGCTGAAACCACTTAGACACACTGGCCAGGGCACTAAGACATACTTAAAAAGCAGGCCTTTGTAGATGAGGGGTAGAGTTCACAATCATATATTAGGACGCTTATAACTGTACTTTGCCTGCGATTGACAGCCCAAGGGCATCATTTTGAGTGGAATCATATCAGTAACAAAAATCAATTGGACCTGAATAGGAGAGGAGGTGGTTAAAATGCTATTACTTATGATATTAAAAATGTTAAGAGACGCCCTGGCCAGTGTCCTAAATGGTTAGAGCATAAGCCCATACACCCAAGGGCCCAGGTTTTAATTCCAGTCAAGGGCACATACCTCAATTGCAGGTTCATTCCCTGTCCCAGTCTGGGCACCTGCGGGAGGCAACCAATCAATGTGTCTCTCTCACATGGCTCTCTCTCTCTCTCTCTCTCTCTCTCTCTCTCTCTCTCTCTCTCTCTCTCTCTCCCTATCCCTCTCCTTCCCACCCTTCCACTCTTCCTAAAACATTCAATGTAAAAATATCCTTATGTGAAGATTAACAACAACAATAACAAAACATATTAAGAGAAAAGATATTAAGAATAACCTGAATAGAAATTGCATTGACTTATTAGAAAATATTTTAAAATATAATTATGGCCTATTAACTTTAAAGTATAGTGTATATTTTACAGACATATATTTGGCTAAGTAAAGAATAGTATAAAACATGACATGCATCAGATATATAAATATAACCTTAATCTGATTGAAATTGATTAACTGATTCTGCAAAGCTAAACTATAAACTTCCCCAAATGGTTCTATCATTTTCTTAAAACTTTCCACAATAAAATTATATTTAATCCCTATATTTAATATTATTTTATATTATTTCCAAAGATAGTAGTCTGATGATATAATTTCATGATTTTATATTTCTCAAAGTTTTTTTATGTCTCTGATATAAAACTTAATGTCAGAAAATTGCACCTTGTTGACAATGAACAATATCCAATTTCTAGAGATTAAGAATTTGCTTAAAATTAACTAGATGTGATTAAAGAAACTTGGCTCACAAAGCTTGAAGAATAGTGTCTAATAAAGTATAAATGAAGACAAGTCTGGACAAAGAGAGTCAGAGAAAGAGAGAAAGTTTCTAATCCAGACTGTGGCATTTATATAAATGCCTGTGACTTTGTATAAATTCCTTAATAACTCCCTGTCCCAACTTTTCTTTTTCGTAAAAATAAGAATATATTATTACATACACATACACACACACGTGCATGCACACACACAAACATGTGTGTGATTGCTAAGTTACTTCCTATTGCAATATTTTCTCTATCTTCTGGTATCCACTTCTTAACATCTCTAATTCGAGTTTCATGTACATTAATCGTATATTGAAAATAATCTGCCAATTTATTAAAGTGAATGAACATAAAGGCAAGGACAATATTAACTATGAAGATTCAATAGACCACAGTAGCAAGTTCATCCATATATATTTTTACCAAATTATATACTCTATTAATTATCACCTTTACAATGAGGCATGCTTCATCAGACAATCTCTCCTCATGTAAAATCACCTTTAAAAAAACAAATAATGTAATATACTATAATACAGTTTTTGTTTGTTTAGAATAGAAGAGAAAACCTGAATACAGGAATAGGACATTTAAAAATATATAAAAAACACAAATATATAAACATCTATCTATTATACCTAAATATATAACTATCTATGAATGTTCATAATTTGACCCAATTGAAAGTCCAAAATTTACCAAAAGAATTTACATAACAAAAAGATATAAAGCATAAAAGGGCACTTCTTGGCTTTTGTGCCTCTACAACAGAGGTCCTAAACTTTGACTTATTATATAAGACTTAGTGTTTGATTAATTATATGGGAACTAATGACTAAAGGGTTATTATCGTCACTGAATCTTCATTTGACAGCCTGATTTTGCCTGTTCTTGAACCTGGAAAGAATAAATGGCATCTCATAGTAAATTTCTGCAATCTTAATGATGTGGTCCCATACATTAAGGACCTATTCAACACCCGTGTTATCGACATTGAGATTTGCCATCTGGTCATGCACCATGTCTCCTTTTTCTTATTTTCTTGAGCATATTTATAACAGTTGGTTTAAGATCCTTGTCTGCTTATTCTAACTTCTAGATAATGTCTGGACTGACTTTTATTGATTGTTATTTATTTGTCTAAGGGTAATATTTTCCTATTTTCCACATGTCAAGTAGATTTCATTGTATGTTGGACAATGTCAATGATACTTTACAGAGACTTTAGCTTCTTTTATATGTTGACTACTGCTTTGGCAGGCATTGAATTACTGATTGATAGATTTTACTTATACTGCTAGTCTTGATATTATTTTTTCTAAGGAAGGTATGCTGTAGTTTTTAGTTCTACAATAAGGTCTTTAGAGCTTTTTTTTTTTTTTTTAAGATGTGATCTCAATCAAAAGCCCCATTGTTCAGAAGGTCTTTCCATTCTGGGTGGGCTAAAATTCCCACATCTTCTAGCTGTATTGTACCTTAGATATCTTGATTCTTTAAAAAATATATTTTTAATAGAGGTCCAGTGCATGAAATTCTTACACTTAGGGGGGTCTCTCAGCCCAGCCTGAGTCTTCTCGCAGTCCGGGAGCCCTCGGGGGATGTCCAACTAACGAGGAGTGGCCTATGCCAAGAGTTGAACATCATCAGTGCTGCCACGAAGGCGGGAGAAGCTCCCACCACCACCGCTGGGCTCACCAGCTGTGAGCCCAGCTTCTGGCTGAGCAGTGCTCCCCCTGTTGGAGTGCATGACCACCAGGGGGCAGCTCTTGCATTGAGCATCTATCCCCTGGTGGCCAGTGCATGTCAGTGATTGGTTGTTCTGTCATTTAGTCGATTTGCATATTGTGCTTTTATTATACTAGGGGCCCGGTACACGAAATTCGTGCACGGGGGGGGGGAAGGGGGAGTTCCTCAGTCCAATCTGCCCCCTCTCACAGTCTGGAACCCCTCAGCGGTTGTCCTATGATGGCCCCAGTCTGCCAGGCACCTTTTGTGTGTGTGTGTGTGTGTGTGTGTGTCGCCACTGGGGACCTGCCCCCAGCCACATCTGAGGCTCGGAGAAGTCTTCCTGTGTGTGTCTACCTGCTGGGGGCCTGCCCCCAGGCTTGGAGCAGGCACCCCTTCTATGTTGATCTCTCAAACTCTTGCCCTCCCCTGCATGTTGTTCTCTTTTTTGAGCTGTGGCCAGGGCTGTGTGCTGCCTGCCTTCCAAGCTTGCCTACTGCCCATCTTCCTCCAGCCACCAGAAAGCAGGGAAAACCCCGCCTCGTGGTCAGGCCAGCCTTTTCCTGCTCCCTGATCCCCGGAAGGGACCTGGGGAGCCGCCAAGCAGGCCCCCAGCCCCCAAGAGCTTGCTTTCCCACTCCCCAGTGTCCCCCCAAAGGGCCTGGGGAGCCACCAAGCAGGCCGCCGACTCTTTCCCGCTCACCAGTCCCCTGCTGCCTTCCTTTCCCACTTCCCGGTGCTGCCAAGGGGTCTGGGGAGCTGCCAAGCAGGACCCCGGCCCCTGCAGCCTTGCTTTCCCGCTCCCCGGTGCCCTGCAACGGGCCTGGGAAGCCCACCAAGCAGGCCACTGACCCCCCCGCTGCCTCTTTCCCACTCCC
>PVJC01015245.1:0-35320 GCA_004026665.1 Murina feae
ACCACTGGGGACCTGCCCCCAGCCGCATCTGAGGCTCGGAGCAGTCCTCCTGTGTGTGTCTACCTGCTGGGGGCCTGCCCCCAGGCACACCGTGGAGGCTTGGAGCAGGCACACCCTCTATGATGATCTCTCAGACTCTTGCCCTCCCCAGCATGTTGTTCTCTTTTTTGAGCTGTGGCCAGGGCTGGTTGCGGCCTGCCTCCAAGCTTGCCTACTGCCCTCCTTCCTCCAGCCACCAGAAAGCAGGGAAAACCCCGCCTCGTGGTCAGGCCAGCCTTTTCCTGCTCTCTGATCCCCGGAAGGGGTCTGAGGAGCCAACAAGCAGGACTCCAGCCCCCAAGAGCTTGCTTTCCCGCTCCCCAGTGGCCCCCAAAGGGCCTGGGGAGCCGCCAAGCAGGCCGCCAACTCTTTCCCACTCACCTGTCCCCTGCTGCCTTCCTTTCCCACTTCCCGGTGCCGCCAAGGGGCCTGGGGAGCTGCCAAGCAGGACCCCGGCCCCTGCAGCCTTGCTTTCCTGCTTCCCGGTGCCCTGCAAAGGGCCTGGGAAGCCCACCAAACAGGCCGCCGACCCTGCCGCCTCTTACCCGCTTCCTGGTGCCCTCCAACCCTGCCACCTCTTACCCGCTTCCCGGTGCCCTCCAACCCTGCCACCTCTTACCCGCTTCCCGGTGCCCTCCAACCCTGCCGCCTGTTTCCCATCACGGGTCCTGGGTCCTGCGCTGTCCCGCCCTGCAGCCGCTCTGTGCACTCAGGAGGTCCCTCAGCCCGGCCTGTGCCCTCTCACAGTCTGGGACCCCTCGGGGGATGCCCACCTGCTGGCTGCCTGACCAGCCTGGGTGAGGGGCTTTAAGGCTGCCCACAGCTCCCATTGACCCAACGTCCCAGCAAGGCTGGCTGGACGCAGGTTTCTGTTCCTTTAAGCTGAGGTGGGCTGAGGTAATGAAACCTCCTCTGCTTCACCTCACAGCACAGCGTCTATAATGAGACTTTGTTACTCTTAGTAAGGCAGGCCAGGCTGCTGTTCCCTTCAGCTCCTGAGGATTCTATGATTGTTACATTATTGAAACATGTTTTGGAGCCTGCCCGCCAAGGGCCGAAAACAGTATCGCTTTCGCTCCTGCTGCAACGGACGCTGCCTAAACGTTTACTCAGGTCTGTGAGTGGCGGCCGCCATGTTGGCTGGGCTAATTTGCATACAGCCGCTCTGATTGGCTGGTGGGCGTGGCTTACCCTGTCTCGGAGAAACGGTTCATTTTACTATTTCGCTTTTATTAGTTTAGATAATATATATGAAAATCATAGCACAAAAGAGAGTTCAGTATGGAATTATCTTAAAGTTGCTCTATTTAATAGGAATTAAGCCAGTAGTTATTGGGAGAGAATTCCACATAGGCCTCCCTTATTTCCATATATCTGGTCAGCAGAGACAATTCTGCTCATCCGTTTGAGGATATTTGTATAGTGGTCAGCCATGGAAGATAGAGATAGTGTCTTCCCACAGGAGCAAAGCACAAACAAGCTACTGTCCTGCATATAAGATCATAGTAAGCTAACCTTAGCGTTTCCTTCCTGTAATAAAACTCAGTATGTGCGCAAGTACGACTTGGTGCTTTTCAGTCTGTTCTGTGGAAACTAGGCCTCAGAGAACCAGGGCATGAAAATGCTAATCTGCTGGCTTCTAACATTACTGTGAGTAATAATGTCCTTTGCTTCTGATCCATGGTCATATATCTCCTGTCAGTATGCATGAGACTGTGACAGGCTATTTGTTATTGAAATAGGGTGAAGTCTTTAAACTTTTACAACTTTTAAAATTAACTTGAAGTAGATTGTGATAAGGCAAAGTTCATATTGTAATCCTTACAACAAAGAAAAAAATATATGTGCATTGTTTTTAAAAATCACCAGAAAAATGAAAATAAACACTAAAAAGTAGTTAATACAAAATCCAGGAGTAAGAGGAACAGAGGCAGCAAAAAAGATATGAAAAATATAAATAGATGATAGATAGACAGCAATGCTGTAGACAGAAATGCAAACATATTGATAGTTAAATGTGCTTTGACTAATCATCCAATCAAAATGGAGGATGAAAAAGCAAGATTTAATGCATGTTGTCCACAAGGAACACAATTAAATCAAAGACCAATAGTTGAAAGTAAAACAAAGAATGTAGATATACATGCAACAGAATGATCACACATACAAACACATACAATAGAAGCAGCATTATCGATCTAGTACCTAATATAATTTAAAACAAGAATATTACCAGAGACAGAGAAAATTTAATAAAGATAAAATGGTCCATACATACAAATAAAATGATTATAAAACATGCATCTTAGAAAGTGTCTCAGAATACATGGAGCAAAAACTTAGAGATGAAAAGACTGACAGACAATTCAGAAATTGTGGTTGGGTTATTTTGTGCCATATCCTAGATAATTATGAAAACATTTAGACAAATGTCAGCACAGATACAGAATATTTGAACAGGACCACCAACCAGCTTGATCTGTTACTTGTAGAATACAGCACAGAAGAAAAACATAGCACATAATTCTTCTCAAGTGACTATAAAATATTCTTCAAGAAAAGACATGTTATGTTAAAAATAAGACAACTCAAATAGGATGAAGCAATTTAGAGTATATTTTTTAAATGTAATAGAATTAAGTTATAAACAACAAAAGAAACAGTATTGGGAAATCTTTGAATATTGGGGAATTAATTAGCAATTTTAAATAATCCTGCAGTTGAAAAGATAGCAAAGAAAATTGTAAAATATTTTGAATTAAATGACAACAAAAACTTAATATGTCAAATTGTATTGGCTTCCGTTAAATAGTACTTAGATATGTATAACTTTGTGTATCTATTAGAAAAAGAGAAAAATCTTTATTCAATAATAAAAACTTCACTGTTAAGAAAATTGCCAAAAGGGGCAGGAGGGGTAGTAAAATGGATTCAAACCAAAATAGAAATGAAATAATAACCAGCTAAGAATACAGAAAATAAAATAAAAAATATCATTAAAACTAAAAGATGACTGTGAGAAGATCACAAAAATTGACAAGCCATTATTTTAGACTCACTAAGATTAAAGAGATAAAACATAAATTACCAAAAATGAAAAGTTGAAAAAGTCATTAATGAGGTTCCTACATAATCTATAATAATAAAAGTGTAATATGCTAATTAGACCAGATGTCCTTCTGGATGACCTTCCAGACAAAGCCAGGGCTGCAAGGGAAGCCCAGTGAATGCCTGTCAGTGGCCAGAGGGAAGCCTGGGTCCCTGGTGCCAGAGGGAAGCTGGTGCCAGCAGCTAGGGGAAGGAAGGCCTACTCTTGCATGAATTTCATGCATCGGGCCTCTAGTAATCTAATAAAAGAGTAATATTGAAATTGACCATTTCTCTGGGATGCCTAAGCCACACCCACCAGCCAATCAGAGTGGCTGTATGCAAATTAACCCACCCAAGATGGAGGCCAACCACCAAGGAACTAGATCAAACAGGAAGCTTCCATTGCACCAGGAGTAAACTGTCTGCCTAGGCCGGCTGGGCCTCTCTCTGATCAAGGCAACATAGTTGCAATTATAGAAGCCACAGAGCTGAAGCAAACAGGAGACTTCTGTTGCTCCAGTGATGGAGGAAACTGTCTGCCTAGGCCGGCTGGGCCTCTCTCTGATCAAGGCAACATAGTTGCAATTATAGAAGCCACAGAGCTGAAGCAAACAGGAGGCTTTGTTACCTGCCTAGGCTTCAGGTTAAAGCAACAGTGTTTCAATTATAGAAAAAAAATAAACCCCAGAAACCTGCTTCTAGCCAGCCTTGCTAGGACGTTGGGTCAATGGGAGCTGTGGGCAGCCTGAAAGCCTTAAAACAGCCCTCAGCCCCACACCCAGACTGGCCAGGTACCCCAGTAGGGACCTGAACCCTGAAGGAACTGTGGGCAGCCTGAAAACACCCCTCAGCCCATCACCCAGGTTGCCCAGGCACTCTAGTAGGGACCCGAACCTGAATGGACTGTGGACAGCCTGAAAACAACCCTCAGCCTGTCACCCAGGCTGGTCATACCCCAATGGGTTGAGGGTCTACACTGGGGGTCTTGGCCAGCCTGCAAACAGCCATCAGCCCCTCACCCAGGCTGGCCAGGCACTCCATCAGGTGGACATCCCCTGAGGGGTCCCAGACTGTGAGAGGGCACAGGCTGAGATGAGGGCCTCCTGAGAGCACAGAACTTTGTGCACCAGACCCCTAGTGTCCCTAGTGTACAAATAATTAAAAGTATTTCAAGAAAATATTGAGCTAATTTATGCCAGCAAATCAAACAACTTAAGTGAAATTGACCAATTATTATAAAGACAACAGTTACTAAAACCAACTAAAGAAGAAATAGAAAATCCAAATATAGTTAGTCCTGATAGAGAAATTGAATTAATAATTTTTAAAAATCTGTGGTCAAGAAAATTCTAGATCCTTATTAATTCACTGGTTTAATGAAACATTTAAAGAAGAAATAATTCTAAATTTATACAAACTCTTGGAAAATATGAAAACTGCATTGCTGAGATATCAAAACCAGACAGAGATATCAGAAGAGAACTGTAGAAATCACATGAACAAGATGCAAAAATTACTGACAACACAACAGCAAACTAAATGCCACAACATAAAAAAAGTGTTATATATCAAGACCAACTAGAATTTTTCCAGGAATGCATGGTTTGTTCTTCATCTAAAAATCACTTAAAGTAATACACCACAACAATAGAGAATAAAAAAGAAATAATCACATCATAGTTAGCAAGAGCCAAGACATTAATGATAAAAACTTACAAAATACAAGTAAAGGAGAACATAGTCATCTATTAGAAATCATTTATAAAAAACATGTGTTTAATACTGTATTTAATGGCTAAAGGCAATGTTTTTTCCCAAAAATAAGAACTAGGCAATCATGCTTGCTCTTGTTACATCAACAAACAACAAGTGCTGGCAAGGATATGGAGAAAAGGGAACCCTAGTACACTGCTGGTGGGAATTCAGACTGATATAGCCACTGTTTGAATTTCCTCAAAAAATTAAAAATGGAACTGCCTTTTGACTCAGAGATGCCACTTCTGGGAATACATACTAAGAATCCCAAAACATCAATCAGAAATAATATATGCAACCCATATGTTCATAGCAGCATCATTTACAATAGGTGCCTGGTGCACAAATTTGTACACAGCGGGGTCCTTAGGCCTGGCCTGTTGGATTGGACAGAAACCAGCTCTCTGACATCCCTGAGGGGTCCCGGATTTTGAGAGGACACAGGCCAGGTTGAGGGACCTCATGGGTGCACGATCAGGGCCATGGAGTGTCATGGGAGGTTGGCCAGCAGGGCAAGACCATGGGAGGGCTCCAGGGCATATCCAGCCCATCTCACTCAGTCCCAATCAGCCCAACCCAAGCAGCAAGCTAACCTACTAGTTGGAGCATCTGCCCCCTGGTGGTCAGTGCACGTCACAGCAAGTGGTTGAGTGACCTTAGCATATCATTAGCATATTACGCTTTGATTGGTTGAACAGATGACTGGATGACTGGACACTTAGCATTTTAGGCTTTTATTATATAAGACACACAAGATCAGGAAATAGCCTAAGTGTCCATCTGTAGATGAGTGGATAAAAAAGCTTTGATACATTTACACAGTAGGATATTATGCAGTTGTGAAAAGGAACTTTTATATATTGCAACAGCATAGATAGACCTGGAGATTATTATAGTAAATGAAATAAGCCTGTTAGAAAAAGACAAATACTATATGATTTCTTTTATATGTGGAATCTAAGGAACAAAATACACTGATGAACAAAATAGAAACAGAGATACAAATACATTGTTCTGACTAACAGATATCAGAGGGAAGATGGGTTTTGCAGATAGGATGAAAGAAGGTAAAGAGAATAGCCAAAGAACATATATGCATAATCCATGGACACAGACAACAATGTGGTGAGGGACAGAGGGAGAGGAAGGTGGGGTCTGGGTGGATCGGAGCAAAGGGGAGAGGACAGAAGGGGACATCTGTAATAATGTCAACAATAAAAGTAAGGTATAATTTTAAAAAGGTAATAGACATTTTAGTCTGAACAATCAAATTTAGTAAAAGACACCCAGGTTAGAAAAAAATAAGTAAAACTGCCTCTATTTGCAGAAACATAATTCTGTATGTAGAAAATTTTAAGGACCTTACCAATACATTATTAAAATTAAGAACTATATTTAGAGTCAACAATAAATATAATGAAATGAAAAGAACTTTAGAAAAGTAGCATGATACAAGATCAGTAAAATAATGTATATATTAGTAACAAAAATCTAAAAATAAAATTAAGAAAAAAATTATTACACTGGCATATAAAAGACTAAAATGCTATGGAACAAATTTAAAAAGAAAACAGAATTTATGTACTTAAAACTGCAAAACATTCCTGAAAAAAATAGAATATCAAAAATGGAGAGATATTTCGTTATCTTAGTTTGAAAAACTGAATTGGTCTTCTCCCCAAATTAATCTTTCATTTTTTTGCAAACATTACAGAAATCCCAGATTTTTTTTTTGTAAACTTGACAAGCAATCTGAAAATGTATATTTAAATGCAATAACTTCATATATTAATTTAAAATGTTGAAATATAAGAGCAGTTTTACTATAAATCTATGTCAATAAGATAGGATATGACAGAAGGATAGATGCAGATATCAATCAAAATGAATTGTGAGTTTAAAAATAAACCATAATATTTATGACTAATTATATTTCAACAAAGATGTCATGATAACATATTAGGCAAGTGATAGTCTTTTCAACTAATTGTGCTGGGAAAATTGAGTATACATTTGCAGGAAAATATATTTAGACACTACCTCACATCATAACAAGAATAAAAACTCAAAATGGATTAGGTGTTTAAATGTAAGTGCTAAATCTATAAACATTTTTAGAAGAAAACAGGGAAAAACAATCTATTTGACTTTGGGTTAGGCAAATAAGAGTTCTTAGATTAAAAAAAAAATCATAATTTATCTAAGAAAAAAAATCATAAAGTGAACTAGATCAAAATGAAAACTTTTGTTCTTCAAAAGGCATTATGAATTTCAAAAGGAGACAATCTACATTTTGAGACAATACATCTGCCAATTACGTATCTGATTATAATGTTTTCAGAATACATGAAGAAACCTACAACTCAATTCTAAGGAAGCAAATTAAAAAAAATAAAAATACCTTAGTAGACATTTCACCAGAGAATATATGTGTAGGCCTAATAAATACATATTCAAGGAAATGCAAGTAACATCAAAATAATAATGAAATATTACTATACACCACTAGAATATGATTATCAATGAGTTGTGTTATCAGTAGTGGTGAAACTGGTACCCTTAGGCACTGTTGATAGAAATGTAAAGTTCTACAAATTAAATGTCAAATAAGCAAATAACTAGTACATGCAGCTAAAAAGGCCAGACACAATAGAGTCAGATTCCAACTATAGGAAATTTTGAAAAAGTCAAATCTATAAAGACTTTAAGTGAATTAGTGGTTGATGTTTCTGTCTGTTTTTCCCTTCTCTTCCACATTCTGGAAAATCAGTGGAAACATATCCCCAGGTGAGGATAAAAAAAAAAAAGGCATGTCATAGCCTATGAAAGACATATCTTGAAAATGCCTAAAGAAAGTCGTCGTTTTTTCATGGTGAAGGGACTAGAGTCCGTGTTGATGAAAACACCTTGGTGGCTGCAGTGCCTGGCAGTGGCTGCAGCAGTGGTGTGATGCACCTTGTGGCTTCCCCTGATTAGCCTGGTCTCCTCCCACAAAGGGAGGCCAGACTGCTTCTTAGGCCCACTCCCCAAGAGGAGCAGGGAGCGGGCCTAAACCATCAGTAGGAAACCCCCTGAGGGCTCCCAATATGTGAGAGTGGGCAGACTAGGTTGAGGAACACCCCCCATCCCCCGCCCCCAGTGCATGAATTTCATGCACCGGGCTCCTAGTATATAATATGCATTATGCAACAGTTACAATGTAATTCCTATAGCATGGTGAGGAAAAATATACATATATCACATATGTATTATATATAACATGTAAATTGATACAGTATACACAATACATATGATACACACAGTATGGCACTACTTTATCGTTGATTTCATTTGTAAAACTCAGTCTATATTACTCAAATGCTTATATTCCCTTCTTTTTAACACTCTGTCTCCCTCTGCTTTTGCAAAGTTTTAAGGAATGGTAACATGTAATTAAAAGTTTTAATTTTAGGACATGATGTAGCATCAGTAGATTTGCACAGAATAACTTTAATATGATTGAGAGACTTTTATTTAGGGTTAGAAATAGTTAATACATGATGATGCACAATATTCACGTTCTTATTTTATTACCTGGCTTTAAAACTCAGTTCAGTTTACTGAAATTCATTTAGTAGTGACATCTTATATATGAAATGGGGTGGGGTTATAGCACACCTTAGATTTTGATGAAGGAAATAAGGCTTTTGATAATTATGTTTATTTAGGACCTAATGACTATGCCTCATAGAAATTAATTTAGAAGCAGATCCTATCAATGTCCCTGGTATTAAGGTATTTTGTGATTATAATAGTAATTGCATAATCAGTAGATGATAGAAATCTACTGTGGCTTAAATCCAGTACTATTAGTTTTGTGAGGTTAGAGGAGGAACTCAGAGACTTCTGATGACATTTTATACCTATAATCCATAAATAGAATTTGTATTGCCTAAGGCTGTTGAGAGACTGCAGAAATTTATAGAAATTATGTGGGTTTTTTTTTTAAATCAGTGGGTTGCAATTTGAGCTTTAAGTGTACATTCTTTATATTTTTATTCACATATTGTCATTATTGAATATTGCCTTCTGTATATTCTGGAAATCAAAGGCTCTTACTTTGGGTTCTTAAGCATTGCATTACAAATGGCTCACAAAAATGCCATGTGGCTATATCTGTCTACTTTATGCTAACAAATGTCAGTAGTTTTGCAGAATTTAATATGGTTTTATATTGTAGTTGGTTTCTTATTGCAAACAAAAACCTATATCACACAGTGCCAGAAAATCCTCCAAATTATGCTTGATGTAATGCTTAATCTGAAGTGAATATGCAAAGTTAGAAAACTTATCAGGAATAGATTCATAAAATCGTGCAAACAAGAAACTAAGAATCTTCTCAGCTATCTAAGACTTGATGTTCTTTTGCTGGTATTTACATATACTTCTCACTTTAAAAAGCAAAACTGACTAGCATGTCTCCCACTATGGAATATTTTAAATACAATTATGTCCTATAGCTACATGACATTCACACACTACCCACCAAACTCCATATTCATCCCCCTATACCTATGTACCCTACATATACCCCTAAGATGTTCCCCCTTGCCAACATAGATTTAGTTGTGCTAAACTGGCTAGAAAAAAGACAAAAATCAAAATCTTCAAAGTATCCTGAATAAATAATCTTAGATAAGTCATGATATATAATAAATAAAATACATATCCAAATTTTGAATGTGATATTGCTAATTAAATTATTTTAGTTATTTATTCAAGTACCTGTTGTTAATTGTGAAGTGATTTAAACTGCCTTATTTGTACAAGATTATTATGAGAGAACATATTTATGGTTTTAAGTAGAACAAACTTTGCATTTTCACAGAGCATACATTTGATACAGTTAAAGATTTAAATTGAATAATATATTTAAAAGGAAACTCTAAACAATTTAGCTAACCTATTTATAAACTAAATATTTAAAAAACCTTAATTCATAAGTTATTTGTCTTTATTTTGAGTATTACTATCCCTTGAATTGATCAACTTCAAAAGACCTTTCATGTTCAAATTACTGGTTGAACATTGATTTATACCCACTTGATTTCCCTTTCCTTTCTTTGTTGTTTTATATTTTCTCCTTGCTTGGAACAATAATCAAACTCTCATTATGCTTTGAGGGAGCCTGGAAAACACATGAGGCAATGCTTTAAACCTTCCTCTTTCCCTTCACCCTTGTAATGAATGTGTTAAATTTAATAGCCCACCCCACTATAACTTTCAAGTTTAGTTGTTTCTACCTAAAAAAATCCACCTTCTTACTTACATAGACATTTTCTTAGACCTTCCATTAAACTTTTGTCCAGATCTCAATATTTTATTTTAAGCTGTGGAGATTGGACCTGCTAATGACAAATATGTATCTAAATTAACATATTATTTAATCCATACTTTGTCTCTATCCAGACAATTAATCTGTTCCAGACATGCAGAACAAGTTAGCTCGGTATTAAATCACGTTATATTTCCGAAGAGTGGCTAATTTGATGTAATACTGTTTGGTCTCAAAATATTTCATCCTTGACTGACTAGAATCCTCAGGCCTTATGATTCATTTATAATTGTTGTTAGTGATCATTCTTAAATGATATTTTTCTGTGATGGACTGCACATTATTTCAAGACAGAAGTCTATTGCTTTTGTTTATCATTTTACCTTCGATAACTACCATGCTTAATGAACTAAAGTAAATAAGAATAACCATAACATTAAAACATGGAAAAACAGAGCCCTTTGGGGAAAAAAATGTTTTAAATAAACTAAAACAGATTTCCCATGAATTAACTTTCAAAAACAAAAGTACAGAGATATTATCATTTTTTCCTGTGCTTAGTTTTAGGCATTGCAAATTATAACATTAAAATCACCCACCTAAGAAAATATTTATAAATTATCCTCAGTTAGTTCTTATTTTTATAACTTAGTAATTAACAAAATATCAAGGTAAAAATGTGTATCATACATAATAGATGTTTTTCCCTTTACATTTAGTTATATCTACCTTATTATTATTCTAAGTGACTGTTTTTTTTTTGTAAAAAATTTAAAAGGTCTGGTATACCATGACATTAGTTGTAAAGTTCTTTAAAGGCAAAATATTATCTTATTGAAAAATAGTATCAGTTTAATTTGGGTTTTTTTCTTTCCTCCTTCAATGAAAAAACAAAACAAAACAAAACAAATAAACACAACAAAACAAACAAACAAACAAAACACCTGTTAAAGTAATTATACAAGGAGGTAGCTCTGATATCTTGAGAGTTTATTTAAGAAAAACAAAATCTCAGCCAGAGTCAGTGCACTCAAATCCAAGAAAATTAAATTTAAGAACAACCATTGATAAATAGCCTACAAAATATTTTCCCAAGTAAGGCAACTACTTAAGTTGTAGCTCAATACCCTTGCTTTGCCTCTATGACTTTTGTACAAAAACTTCCCCTTAGCCTTCTGTCTGTGGAGTACTCCTGATCATCTTTGGTTTGACACTGCCCTATTCCAACTGATGTATGCTCAAATCAACTCTTCAAAAAGTAGAGCATTCTCAGTTTCCCTTTTAATACACCTAAAATTTCTGATCAAGCTATTTATTCAGCATTTCTCTTTCTTCAAAGTCTCTCAATAATTATAATTTAATAATTATATTCCTTTACATATGAGAAATTTTATTTTAATTGTGTTAAAAATAGATAAATTCAAAATGCATACTCTTATCCCAGCTTCATACCAGTTTAATCCCTGAATTCTAAAGAGGTCAGTCAGGATGATTCATATACTGGTATCTACTAGGACTGATAGTTATTTTTTAAATATCTGATACCAAAACAGGTCTCTGAAAAGCTTTGATTAGACTATTTATCTATTAATTTATTTGCAGAAAAAGCTAAACTTTTATTTCGCACACAAGTTCTCAGTATCCCCAATCACCTTAAGAAAGACTTCAGATTTAACTACAACAACAAAACTTAGCTTGGCAGACTAGAGATAGATGTCAAGAAGCTTGAGCAGTTCCACACCATGTAGTTAATAGAGGGAAAGTCAGAAACAAACAAACAAACTGAATTTACATCTACCAAATTAATAACATGGTCAGAAAGAGTATTGTACTGTTATCAAGATCCTTTGGCCTGGTGACACAAAAATCATACCAGCATTTTTCATTAATAATGTTACTAAGATTTGTATATATGTGTATTATAATGTATTTATATTATTCCATTATATTACATAATTCATATATATTATACTAGAGGCCCGGTGCACAAAATTCGTACACAGAGGGTGGTGGGGTGTCTCTCAGCTTGGCCTGCACCCTCTCACAATCTGGGACCACTGGCTCCTAACTGCTCACCTGTCTGCCTACCTGATCAACCCTAACCATTCTGCCTGCCTGCTTGCTTGCTCCTAATCACTCACGTATCTGCCTGATCGCCCCTAACTGCTCAACTGCCTGATCACCCCTAACTGCCTCTGCCTTGGCCCTGGCCACCACGGCTTCATCAGGAAGGATGTCAGGAATGATGTCCTGAAGATCATTCTGCTGTCTAGTCTAATTAGCATATTACTCTTTTATTATTATAGATAATTCATTATATAATTATTCTAGAGGCCCTATGCATGAAATTCATGTAAGAGTAGGCCTTCCTTCCCTCAGCTGCCAGCACCGGCTTCCCTCTGGCACCTGGGACCTGGCCTCCATCATAGCCCTGGCTTTGTCTGAAAGGTCATCTGGAAGGATGTCCAGAAGGATGTCTGGTCTAATTGGCATATTATGCTTTTATTATTACAGATATTATATAATCCATAATATACAAAATTCACTTAACACTTAGAGAATATTTCCTATGTATTATGACCTGTGCTAACTCTGGAATCATAGCCTACCTCTGTTTAAAAGATATAAAAAAAAGACTGGCTTTCAGTCCTAGTCCATAAATCTTTTGATACAACGATTAGAATAGATAGACATAGAGCCAAGCTTTGCAAGTTTCATTTTCCTCTCCTAGCCCTTCATACTCAAATTCAGAAGGAAATATGCAAAAGTGATGAGAAAATGTCTCATTTTCAAATGCTGATTTGCATAATGTTCTTTCATCACATTGTTTAGCTAAACTAAATCTAGTTTTAAAGTCATATTTAATTGATTTGTATAACTATATAGTATTTGAAGTTCCTAAATGATGTTATTTTTATGGGTATATAAATTAACAAAAAGGTTGTAGTTCACATAAAAATGATCTGGCATTAAATTCACAAAAAGCAACATTGAAGAATAAATGTCAAATAGCACTGTCTTCACATTGGAAATATATTTTTAACCTAAAGTTTAATCAACTGTAAACATAAAATAAAACTTCTTCAAAGATGCAATTTCTAAAAGAAAATCCTCCTACAGAGTATTTTCAGGCACTAATGGTGAATGTCATCTGACAAAACAAGCAGGAAAACAAGAAAGAAGATAGAAAACCAGAGCTGGGAGAACATTTCCTTTAGGAATTTTTGAAGATTATGAGAAAAGAAAGTACTAAAAATTAGATCTAACCAATAAGACCTGAATGAATTCAGAACACATCAGAAAGAAGGATTTCAGAAGAAATACTTCCATCTTCTGACTGAAATTGAGCTGATTTTACCTGATTTCATTCTCTGTATTGAGATTTTAATTATTTTGTGCTTTTTTAAAGATTAATTCAAATAGAAAAAAAAGAAAAGGAAACCAAAAATTTAGATCACAAACCCTCACATTTTTATATAAGAGACAAACTATAATCATATCACACTAACAAAATTTTTATAGATATAAAAATTAATCCCTGAATAATTATCAAAAAAAGTATATAATATACAGAGAGGATAGGAATATACAGAAGTAATCTGTCTGGGTGTGTGGGGTGGGGAATTATGTATTAAGTTGACTTCATGCTAATTTCCCACAATAAAAATCAATGATTATAACTACAAGGGAAAGATCAGGGAGTAACAGAGTAGGTTTTTTGTTTTGTGTGTGTATGTATGTAAAAGGGAAATGAATAAAATATAAAATAATGTAAATTCAGCAGTCAACTTGCATGAAGTGGGATAGGCATATGACTGCAATTTTTATAAGCATTATAGTATGAGTCCTAAATAATATTATGTTTCAATTGATAAGATGCAACATGTGTTAAGATAAAGCAAACAACTTCATTTTTCTAAATTTTTTGAGAAAATTATGATAGGACATTCTTATTGGTAAAAGCTTCCAGATAAACATAATGAGATACTGTGTTCTTGGGAGATACTTTTATTATAATTTATGTCACATGATAGTTCATCAGAAATAAAAGAAAATGGTCTGAGTTTTCAAGCAAATATAGGCAAAGACACCAGCTTGATCAGAAATAAAGTTGGTGGTTTGCAGGTTGGGCAAAGGAAGGGCCTTCTGTATATTTCCTAAGTTCGTTGCACCTACTCTTTGTATTTGGGCAAAACTCTTAAGGTCTATGTGGAGGACAGAGGGTGGGAATAAAGGGGGAATGGAAAGACAATTCTTCAACTGACAAATATGCAGAGGTAGAAATGGGAAAATCCATGTGGTTTATTTTCTCTTAGAAACTAAATGAGTGAAGAGGGAGTGACAATTGAATAACATTTTTGTTTTATCCCAATCAAAATTTTAAAAATATATATATTTGAAATGTAGTTTTCCAAGAATATGATATGTGTTCTTAAATGCGTAATTTCTTCTTTTATACTCTTTCCATATATAAACAACAATATAATTCCTAGTCTCTAATTTACCTCCTGATAAAACACTACAAACATAAAATGCTACATTAAAATTTTCAGCTTTTATAACACATTTGGTTAAAAGTAACAGATCCAAGTACTTGTTACTTTGTCTCTTAAGTAGGTCTTGGGGGGAAAAAAACACTCATTACAAATCTCCTCGGAAAAAAAAAAAAAACTGTTGAAATCTGTTACAGGCTTCTGCCGCCCATGAAATTGTGCATATGACATGGCAATGAAAACAAATGGGACAATAAAATATAACCTGACAGCCTTGCAAGAAACTGGGAGCTGCAATGTGTCATAAGTATGTCATAATAACTTTTCACAATTTCTATAATAGCAGCTTATAATGTAGTGTCCCCAGTTTATTTCCCATAGCCAAAACTGGAAATCTAAAGACTAATTTTTCTAAGTAAAAAGAAAGTAAGGATCAAGGACCCATGAACTTAAATAGTTTTCTCAAGATCACAGAATTTATGATGTTAAGTATCATAACATCAAGGCAGTGGTCAAACAAATAATTACACATATACTTTATTTTAATAGAAGCAATGTTTATGGCAACACAGATTTGCATATCTGACCAACTAAATCATATCTGAAATGCTTATTCTAAAACATTGGGGGGTCTTCCTGTGAAATAAAAATCATCACTTAATTTTGAATGTCATATTTTTTTTTCATGTAAAATTTGCTTAATAAAACATTATAACTGTTTCAATATGTTGGGTAATTTTTATACATTTGGACTTTCATGAACTGTCACATTAGCTGACACAGTGTGAAATCTAAGCCACACATAAGAATCAGGAAGAAAACACATACAGTTCTTTAAAATGGGTGTTACTTTTTGTCTCAGGACTTTTAGGGATGAATGTGGAGAATAAATAAAAGGACTATAGTGGAGTCACTACTGTCATCTTGAAGTGGTAACATGATATATAAATAAGACATGTGTCAAACTAAAATTTCACATTCTGTGACATAACTTCATGCTATAAAATCAAAAAAATGTTTGTTTGATTGTTTTTTTTTACTTCTAAAGAAGCAAACAGAGATGTGTGTAGTAGACCATAAAAGAGGCAATATGTTGAGTGATATATCATTGGATCACTAGGAAATGTTTAATACATTTGCCTTGACAAACTAATCTTAAAAATATAGAAATATTAAATGTGACATAATGAAAACCATAATGTTTAAAATGCAAAATAGAGAGGAGGCCATAACCTCTCTGAAAATCAAATGATTTATAAAGATTTGGAAATTTAATATAAATAATATCATTCTTAATATAAACAATTAACATAATTAAAGCAATGTTGTATTATTGAAAATGCAACCAAATATTTCAATACACTAGAATAGAGAGCCCAGACAGACTCATATATATTATATATTCCCATATTTATTTAGAAGCTGATAAAATATGACTACCCTAAAACAAAACCCTTGTTTATCTGAAAATCTACTTTCAATATTCCAAAAAATTAATATAAAATAATTTAACTTAAAATGTATTGAAGAAATTTGGAAAATTTGAGTTCAAATATGAAGCAGGCTTTCTTCTTTGTGCATTAGAAAAACCTAAACTTTACATCTTGGAAAGAATGCAAAAGGTTAACGCTGACTAGATGTATAGTACTTATTTGGAGAATACTGAATACTACAAAACAAGCTATGTAATAAAAGAGTAATGTGCATATTAACCATCACACCCTCACTCCATCACTCCATCAGAAAGATGGCTGCAGCCACAGAGCTGGAGTGAGCGGGAGGCTTGCGTTGCCCCCAGTGATGAAGGAAGCGAAGCTTCCCACCTGCCCTGGCTGGCCCTGAGCTCTGCTCAAGGCTACAAAATTTCAATTAAGAAAATAAATAAATCCCATATACCTGCTTCCAGCCAACTTGGCCTCTTCTCAAGGAGAGGCTGGGAGCCTCAGTTGCCTGGGGCAACCTGACCTGGGCTCCACTTAAGGCTATAAAGTTTCAATTACAGAAGTTAAATAAATCCCAGATAACTGCTTCCAGCCTGAGGGTATGGCCAGCCTGAAAACCACTATCAGCCCCTCATGTAGGCTGGCCAGGCACCCCAGTCGTGACCCACACCCTGAAGGGGCTATGACCAACCTGCAAACAGCCATCAGACCTTTACCCAGGCTGGCCAGGCACCCCAGTGGGGACCTCCACCCTAAAGGGATATGTGTGACCAGTCTGAAAATAGCCCTCAGCCCCTCACCCAGGCTTTCCAGGAACCCCAGCAGGACCCCCATCCTGATCTGGGACACCCTTCAGGACAAACCAGCTGGCTTCCACCCATGCACCAGGCCTCTATCCTATATAATAAAAGGGTAATATGTAAATTGACCCTAACAACAGAATGACTTGAAATTGCTGGTCACTGTGACACACACTGACCACAAGGGAGCAGATGCTCAATATAGGAGCTTCCCCCTGGTGGTTAGTGCACTCCCACAGGGGGAGCTCTGCTCAACCACAAGCCAGGCTGTCAGCTGCCAGCACAGCGGTGGTGGCAGGAAACTCTCCTGCCTCCTCAGGAGCACTAAGGATGTCTGACTGCAGCTTAGGCCTGCTCCCCCTGGCAAGTGGACATACCCCAAAGGGTTCTGGGCTTCTAGAGAGATATCTGACTGCCAGCTTAGGCCTGATTCCCCAGGGATGGGCCTAAGCCAGCAGGTGGACATCCCCAGAGGGGGCCCTGGACTGCGAGAGGGCACAGGCCGGGTTGAGGGACCCCCTGAGTGCACCAATTTTTGTGCACTGGGCCTGTAGTCTATACAATAAAGATGTAATATGCTATTTTGTCCATGATGGCGTTCCATTCACGACCTGTCTGTGGGCAGGGCCAGAGGCAGGGACTTCTGCCCTCAGCACTAACATCACACTGCCTGTGTGTGTCCCAGTTCAGCACCGGTATGACACTACAGGGGAAGGGGGGACTGGGCTTGATAGGGGGCCTCAGGCCATGTCCCCTGCCCTGGCTCTGGGCCTGGAGACCTCAGGCCACCCCTCCGTCCCGGCACTGGGCCAGTGGCACTCAGGCTATGCCCTTGCCTATAGGGCTTGATGGGATACCTCAAGATGAACCCCCCACCCAGTGGGTCTTGATGGTGGACCTCAGGCTATGCCCCTCACCCTACAGGGCTTGATGGGGGACCCCCGCCCAGGCTCTACGCTGGGAGACCTCAGACTGTGCCTCTCGCTCCAGTGCTGGGCCAGGAGACCTCAGGCTGTGTCCTCTGCCCTGTGAGTCTTGATGGGAGACCTCAGGCTGTGCCCCTTGCTGGTGGAGTTTGACAGGGACCTAAGGCCACAGCACCTGGCTTGACAAGGGACCTGGGGTTGCACCCTCACCCCAGTGCCAGGTGGGGGGACCTGAGGCTGTGTTTCTCACCCAGAGGGGCTTGATGGGGGTGGGGCCAGTTGGGTCTAGGTCTCACCCAATAGGGGGTGACTAGTGGGGTCTGGGTCTCCTGTGTTTGTTTGTTTTTAATATATTTTATTGATTTTTTACAAAGAGGAAGGAGAGGGATAGAGAGTTAGAAACATCAATGAGAGAGAAACATCAATCAATTGCCTCCTGCACACCTCCTACTGGGAATGTGCCTGCACCCAAGGTACATGTCCTTGACCGGAATTGAACCTGGGATCTTTCAGTCCGCAGGCTGACTCTCTATCCACTGAGCCAAACCGGTAAGGGCTCTCCTGTGTTTTTGAAGTGTGTGAGGGTGGTGGGCAAGGACTTGACTCTAGGTTCTGAGGTGCACCCCAGACACTGACAGGAGGGAGATTTTATGTACATTCTACTAATTTTCTTTCATCTCTGGCACTTCTATTATAGAGAAAAGGCAAATAGCAATATTAAAATATTTCCTCCTATTAATTCTCCTTTAATTTGCATGAATTTCATGCACCAGGCCACCAGTATGTGACATGGATTTTTTAGCTAAATTTCTAGGATGATTTCATATTTCTTAAGACAAATAGCCTACCAAGGTACATAAAACATGTGTTTGTTTTGCATGAAATATGGGGGAGTGAGCTACAGCCATGATGGAACACAGAATCAACGCGCCCTTCACAGTGTGAAATCTAGAATCGCTAAAGCCCCCCAAGAGCCTTTGTGGAAAAGAAGGAAGTCTGGGTTCCCCCACGACGTTAGAAGTCTCTGTGGAGCTCTGTCTTGGGTTGATTGTAATTCAGGAAGCCGACGGTGCCTGTGAATGTCATCAAATAAAACCATCCCCGTCCTTTTAGATATAGCACGTCCTTGAACATTTGCCTGTGGTGCTAACAGCCATAGACGAGTATGAGGAATCTTTCTGGGTTGTCTAAGAAAATTCTAGAAAAGTGTCAAATAGCTTGCTTCTGAAGTATAAATTCTGACGAATTGAAAGTGACTGCTTGAGACAGTATGTCAAGAAGAAATCTTTACTTAATTCTCTGCACAGCTAGGAAAAAATGCACTTATCAATTAGGCCGCATTCGTGCTGTTTACTTGCCAACTCTGAGTTGTATTATTCGGAGACCTAGAATTCCTAGAGGCCTTAATAGTTGGATGGGTAGTATCACAAAAGCAGAGTCCTGGGAAGCATAAGCCAAACCAACATTTTCCTCATCTTTGAATTTCAATTATACAATAGTTTTGCCATTTACAGTTTAATGACAGTAAGGATATTAGATTTCTGCTATTGTGCAAATACTATGTGGAATGCTTAACATAGGAAGGCATTGGAGTTATCTTTATACCAAAAATACGCTTTGCGTAAGATTTAGTCAATCTGTTAGCAGACTCTAGTGATAAATCAGAACACAGATTTCTTTGCTCGACATGCTGTTCTGATGAGAGATAAGGTTCGCATGAGGTAGATAGTACAGGAGTGAGTCGGGGAGCGCTGTGGGAAAAGGCAGACAGTGGAGGGAAAGAGAAAGTGCAAATCATCTGCCAAGTCTCAGTCAAAAGGAAACTTGCCCTCGAGTGGATCCCGAATATTTGGACCAACATCAATGGAGCTCACCATTCGGTGAAACTCTTCTTAACATGATCAACTAGGTTTTTATACTGTGGGATCACAATCTTCTAACATTCCTACGTCTAAATCTCTAGCATATCTGCTCTTCTATCGCATTTTCTGTTTTTCCTCTTCTTGTTCCCCTTCTTTTTTATGCATGGATTATCACTTAAATCGCTCTTTAGAAAAAATGTATCAGTACTCTTCATCTGGCATTTTGCTCTTTATTCATCCAACAAAATCCCCACTCTAGTTTGACTGAATTGTCATTAATGATACTAGTGAAGACTGGGGCAAGGCAAGTTCCTCATATGTTGTGGATAATAAATATGGGTAGATCTCCATTTTGTTTCTGCGACAAGTCAGTGGTACAATTAGTGAAAAAGTGAAGGACACACTTTTGACTACGAGTGAAGCCCCAAGGCTAGTAACGTTTAGAATCTTTTTGTATATCTGCTGGCCAGTTGTATGTCTTTTTGGGAAAAGTGTCCGTGTAGGCCCTTGGACCATTTTTAATGGGATGGTTTGTTTTTGTTTTTGTATGTTTCTTATATATTGCATATTAGTCTCTCTGTCGCTAATGACAGCCCGGATCCCACAGCTGCTCTGCAATAACTCCTCCGTTTCTTAACCTTTAATTTGGGCAGCTCTTTCCTTCAATGTCTGCTACCTTTTTCTTCCCAGAAAATAAAAAGTCCCTCTGATGAGTACTCACTCAAATTTCTGCTATCCAATCCACAAACCTACCGATTTCTAGAAATCTGATTAGGGTTTTCTGCAACCTCAATGCTGACTAGTGAGGTAAACAACGAATGGAAAGAAGGTGGACTTGGATCCTCTGAAACAACCTACCTTAACTGTGTTGTCACAGTTGTGACTGTGGCTGTGTCCCAGGCAGAGAGTTGATGCTGGATGCATTTAGCTTTTATTTTATAAGCCACTTCAGTTCCAAAACTATCCTGACAACCTAACATTCTCACCTCTTCGTTATGAGTGCAAGTGACAGGAAGGGCTGTAATTAGGGTCCAAGATGCACAAAACTTAATCAATGGCTTCTCTTATCTTTCCTACAGACTCATTAAACTCTCATTCCTAATTCCCACAGGGACCAAAACAGGGCCTGCTATATACTGAACAGTTACTATTTGAATGGAGTACAAATTAAAAAGAAATTAATCTGACCACAACCTTATGCAATCACTTATTATAGGTTCTCCTCTAAATGTTTCAGACATTACTATGAGTGGGGAAAAAGTACATGTAACTTTTAACAATTCTGAAATTAGAAATATGAAATTATTTTAACCACTGTTACGAACATTTGTTTTTAAATAAATTGTGTGTAAAGTACATTATAGTTTTTCCATGAATTTAAATATAAGCACTTCCAGTTGGATTTAAAATTGTAGTTACAAAAAGCATAGTTTATATAAAGTATTTTTTCACATCTTTTATAAATAGATATTCTCACAGAGATAGGTGGGTTACACTTTCACTTTCCTCAATTTAATCTGAATTATTTTTAAACTATATATAATTGAGTGGCTGGGTAGATAATAGAGTGAAATCAAATTATTTAAAAGTAAAATGTCTGACTTTCTATATTTCACTAATATCAATTAATTATGATAATCATTTCCTATTTTGCAAAACGATAGCGTGTAAGTATATACAAAGTATCTGCCAGTGTGTAGACGTTGTTCCTAAGAAAAAAATGTAAAATATAAATTTAAAAATTTTAATATATATATATATATATATATATATATATATATATATATATACTGAATGGCAAGATTATTATGACAACCTGACATTTGTAGGCAATTAGCTATAATTTGGCACTGAAGTTACTAGAGGGCCAGACCATTATAAATAGGGAAGCAGGTTGTTTACCACGACAGTAGAAGTGATTTATTTTCTGAAGATATGGGTAAACAATGCAATTTAACAGCCTTTGAACATGGGATATATATATATATATATATATATATATATATATATATATATATATATATATATATATATATTGAGTGGCCATATTATTATGACCACCTGACATTTGTAGGCAAATTAGCCATACATTGCATCATATGGGATGCGGAAGCCCAAGGCCTGTTCGAACACCTTTGCTGTCTGCAGTTACAAGATAAAACGTCTCCAATTCACACAGAAACACAAGGATTGGACAGTTGAGCATTGGAAAAAAGTCATGTGGTCTGATGAATCATGTTTCCAGTTGCATCATGCAGATGGTAGAGTGAGAATTTGGTAGAAACAGCATGAAAGCATGCACCCCACATACATGAGTACAACCCTTCAAGCTGGTGGGGGCAGTGTTAGGTTTGGGGCATGTTTTCCTGGCATGATTTGGGGCCTTTAATTCATGTGGAACGTCTGAACATAAGTATCGTTGCTGATCAAGTTCATCCTATCATGTTGATGGCGTATCCCAATGGAGATGGCTTCTTCCAGCAAGACAATGTGCCATGCCACGGTGCTCATATTGTGCAGGAGTGGTTTCAAGAACATGAGGGAGACTTTGCCTTGCTTAGGTGGCCCCCACAACCACCAGATCTCAACCCAATTGAGCATTTGTGGGACAAAGTTAAAAGAGCCATCAGGCAGCTGGTTCCATAACCATCAAATTTCACAGAATTAGACAGTGCTATTCATCAGGCATGGTGTCAGATTCCTTACATCACCTTTCAATATCTCATGGAGTCAATGCCAAGAAGAATCGCCACAGTATTGAAGGCAAAAGGTGGCTCAATGAAGTACTGATGGGGTGGTCATAATAATCTGGCCACTCAGTATATATATCTCATGTTCAAAGGCTGTTAAATCGCACCATTTACTCATATCTCTAGAAAAACATCACTTCTACTGTTGTGGTAAACAACCTGCTTCCCTATTTATAATGGTCTGGCCCTCTAGCAACTTCAGCACCAAATTATAGCTAATTTACCTACAAATGTCAGGTGGTCATAATAATCTGGCATAGTTCTAACCGGTTTGGCTCAGTGGATAGAGCATCGGCCTGCGGACTGAAAGGTCCCAGGTTCGATTCTGGTCAAGGGCATGTACCTTGGCTGTGGGCACATCCTCAGTAGGGGGTGTGCAGGAGGCAGCTGATCAATGTTTCTCTCTCCTTGATGTTTCTACCTTTCTTTCTCTCTCCCTTCCTCTCTGTTAAAAATCAATAAAATATATTTAAAAAAAATAATAATAATATGGCATATATATATATATATATATATATATATATAGAATGTTTTATCTGTAATTAATTTTTATTTCTAGGAAGAAAAATTCCTCATAATTGCTAGATTCATTAAGACTGCTTTAATTATTTAAAATATTATTGCATTCACACTTTGCCAGTCTGCACCTCTATTATCTATTACGTATATAATACCCAAACTTCTCTCAACTACTGGCTAATTTGATGGACTCAGGCCTGACATAATGGCTGCTCACTTGGATTTCTAAGCTAACTAAATCACCCCTCACTAAATTAATTCCTGGAACTTAATTCTATAATATGACCTGAAATTATAACCAAATTCTTTATATATAAACAGGAATACAGTATACTACATAAATTTCAATGTTTATTTGTACATGCTGCACATATTTTGACCCAATTCCTCTTTCTTTTCTACAAAACAGCTCTGAGTGTCTGGGATGTCCCTGAAACCAACAAACTTAACTTATGTGCATCCCTAAGTATGTGGTATATAAACTCACAAGAATCACAAAGCACCAAGAAACATGTTATTAGAATAGCTTATGTATCAACTGACTTAATTCTTTGCTGCTAACTATTTAATTCCTTTCATATTTATGACAAATACGCAGTAGTCTCATCTTCCACTGACACCTGATTTTAGAAGCAGGAAGAGGATGGAAGAACAGAAAAGGGAGAAATGAAGAGTCTGGCAATTTAAAACTACAATATTAAAAGAGCAAAAAGTACCTATGCACTTCATTACTTTAAATAATAGTAAGGTGACAATATTTAATGGGTATTACATACAGTGAACTTATTTTTCTGTTAGTATGGAACACACGGTTATCACTATTTATATTAAAAATATCATCAGAATAACCCAGAATAATCACAGATTCAGGTACTTTTGTAGGTTGGGTGTAAATCACAAACAAGAATCCACTTAGAGATACAGAAAACAAGCAAGCTCACAGACAAAAATAGCTAGAAAAGCCCAAGGACATGCAGGGTCTAGACAGAAAAGGCCTTGAAACGTTAGCTCAGCTTCCAAAGCTCTTCCCATTTAATTTCTTTTTATGGAAACCAGTGATTATGAGAAAGCTCTCAATTAGGATTATGCACTATATCAGAATCTGGTGGTATTAAAGCAATTGGATAAATGCAGAAATCTGAATTTAGGAAGAATTTTTGTAAATTACATTTTTAGATGTCAAAAATATCTTTTGTTGCAACATTATTGAATGACTCTAATTTTCACATTTTATTTTATGTGATGGTGTGTCAATCAGGGTTCTCCAGGGAAATCAGACCAATAGAATTATTGTTATATGTTATATATCTTGTCATGTGTAAAGAGATTTATTTTAAGAAATTGGCTCCCATAATCCTTGGAGCTGGCAAGTCTCAAATTTATAGGTCAGTCCACCAGGAAGGAAACTCAAGCACAGTGGACACTGCAGTCCTGAGCAGCTCCCTTTCTTCTTCTCAGGGACACATCAGGTTTTGCTATTAAGATCTTTCTGGTGACAGCGTGAGGTGCACCCATATGATTGAGAGAAACCTCCTGTTCTTAATCTTAACTGATTGTGTAGCTGCAAACTACATCTATCTTCACAGCGGTTCCTGCATTAGTGTTTGATTATATGGCAGGGCACTCTAGCCTTTACAACTTCAGAGAGAAAACCAACCATCACAGCAGTTATGTATGTATGAGGCACAACAGCATACATCATATTAACAGACACATGTGCTATGTTCTATTGCTTATGATCTTTAGTAGAAAGTATTTTAAGGAATTTATATTTTTATGGCATCATTATTGTATAACAGAATCTTATAAATATATGGGATGAGCTTAAAGACACCATTAAAATTTAACATTTTCAAGTATAAGCTAAGAACTCTCATTACAAGACATCTGAAATAAAATGTATCACTCAATATATCTATATTTTTTGTCTTATTAACTACTCTATTTATAATGGTAAACATACAATGCAATATACAGATGAGGTATTTTACAACTGTACACTTAAAACATATAAATGTTATTAACCACCACCCCAATAAATTTAATTTAAAATTTTAAAAAGTAATGATTTTGATAACTACAAATCATATGTTTAAATGAGTTAATATAGAAACTAACTTATTTCCTGAACATAGTTTCAAATTAGGAATTTTTTCTTTCATTACACAATATATTAAATACTTTTTACTTTGAAGATTCAGACCTTACTATCTTTAGATAACTATCACATTATATTACTTGCAGATGTTTGAAATTCATATAACAATTAAATCACATCAGAATGATGTATCTTGATTTCACTGGTCTGTTTTACCTTTACCATACCTTTTTTTCTATTTGTTTTTTATTCTAGAACTACAACCAAAAACTTTATTTTGATTATATTTTACAATTATTTTTTTTTAAATGACATTTTGTGTTAGGCAAAATACTGGCATTATTATTATTGTTGTTGTTACTGCAATTTATAAGTCCAATGAACAAAAATCTATTTAATCTTATGAATGATAAAGTATGTTTTTCAAGTCAATGGGCATGCATAGAAGGCCTAGTGTGGCTACATAATTACAATCAACTGAAGAGTATGGCATTCACTCTCTACAATGTGCAATTGCATTATTACAGTTAATAAGGACTGCCTGTTATTCCAATATTTCAAGAAATATGCATTTCATTTCAGTTTTACATTTTTATCCGTTTATTGAGTTGCCATTGGTTAATGAAATTATAGAGATTTAAATTGTACAATTCTATAATATATCATCAGTGTATCATAATCTACATTTTATATCTTTTGGTCAACTATGTCTTTATCTCCCATTGTTTTCGCGTCAAGACATCTTCATATTTTAAATGAACAATTTAAGATGTTATGAAAGTTATTTGTTGGTATAATCACAAAAGGAATTTAGAGACTTATCTGCTTCCTTTTTTCAATTTACCTTTTCATCAGAGCCTACAGAGGGAATTAAGAAATGACTTTGGGATCTAGGCAACTAGAGAGACCATGAAAAGAAAATCAGTTTGAAATTGCAATGGCAAGGTTGTGTGCTTTTGGCAATATTCAGGAACAAACGAACAAAAAACTGCAAGACAATTGTTATAAGAAATAAGGAGGATGCAGAAAGGTTTCTGCTTTTATATACCCAGAAATGGTAACAGTTCATTGATTCTCATTTGGGCATCTAAATGAGTAAAGAGGATTTTGAAAAAATACATTTTCCCCATCTGCAATTGTTTGCCTATCTGGAATGAGGTCAGGAAATAGCATTTTTACAAAAGTCAAGTCAACGGAGCAACTTCCCTGCTAGCAGCACCAACTTAGAAGAGGTTTAGGTCTGAGCGTCTGGGAGCGGAGGCTTCGTAAGCAGACCTGACTCTGCTTCCCAGGTTCTCTTTAGATGGGTCATCACAACACGCTGGACACCAGGCAGCTTCCCTTTTTCTACTACATGTGATTTTGAATATTAGTTTTCCCTAATTCCACATCTGAACAGATATTGAAATACATTGTACCCATGCTCATATTAAAAATTAAAACTGAAACTTATGAACACAAACAGCAGAGTGGTGGTTGCCAGAGGAAAGGGAGTGGGAGGAGCAGGGGTTCCTAATGTGACATGACAGAAGACTTGACTTTGGGTGGTGGTCACACGGTGCAATATACAGATCTTGTAACGTAGAAACTCATACCTAAAACCTATAGGGTCATATTGACCAACTAGAGGCCCAGCACCCAGTGCGCAATTGAAATCGCACAAGGAGGCGCCCTGTGTAGTGCTGGCCACTGCATTGTGTCAGCTGGGGTTGGGGCAGGCTCTCTTGTATGTTATTTCTCCACTTTGGCCTGCCCCCAGCCCCAGCCTCCCCACGCTGCTAGGGTGGGAGTGGCACCCAGTCCCCTCCTGCCCACCTGCATGCGTAGCTCCTCCTGAGTGGTCCTGATGCACCCTGCTCCTGAGCGGTCATGATGCTTGGCTAATTAGCAGATTCCCTGTTTACATATATATAGACTAGGGGCCCGGTGCACAAAATGTGTGCACTCAGGGGGTGGGGGTCCCTCAGCCCGGCCTGTGCCCTCTTGCAGTCTGGGACACCTCGGGGGAGATGTTCACCTGCTGACATGCCTGGCCAGCCTGGGTGAGGGGCTGAGGGCCATTTTCAGGCTGCCCACAGCCCCTTCAGGGTTCGTGCACTGGGGGGGATGGGAGGGCTGGTGAGTGCAGGCCTGGATGTTTCCCACTGGAGGGCCCACGATCGCACAAGCCTGGTGGACCCCCACTGCTGAGGGGACACACCTGGCGCAGAGCTGGGTGGCAAGCCAGGGGTGGACGCTGGTTCAGGATCCCTCGGTGGGGCCCTGCTGCTGAGCAAACACACCCGGGGTGGAGCCGGGCAGTGGACTGGCTTTGGATGCTCCACACTGTGTGGCAGATGCTCCCGCACGCCCTGTGGAGGCCCCTGGGGGGCAGATGAAGGTAGCAGACCCTGGATGGGTACTCCTGCACGCCCCCAAGGAGGCCCCCAGGGCAGAGCCAGGTAGCAGACCCAGGATGGCTGCTCCTGCAAGCCCCGTGGAGGACTGGATCTCCTGCATGCCCCAGGCAGCCCCCCAGGGGGCGGAGCCAGGCAGTGGACCCCGGAGGGGTGCTCCTGGATGCCCCGAGGAGGCCCCAGGCCGGACCCCCCAGCCACTGAGCTGACACACCCGACACAGCTATGCCGGCCGAGGAGACTCCTAGTGCAGAGCCGCCCTGCCAGCCTCCATCTTGGCTGGGTTAATTTGCATACAGCTGCTCTGATTGGCTGGTGAGTGTGGCCGTGAGCAGAGGCTTAGCCAGCCTAGGCAGGCCGTTGCAACAGAAGCCTCTGGTTTGCTCTAGCTCCATGGCTGCTGGCCTCCATCTTGGCTGGGTTAATTTGCATACAGCCACTCTGATTGGCTGGTGGTAACGATCAATTTGCATGTTACTCTTTTATTGTATTAGATGTCACCTCAATCAATTTAATAAAATTTAAAAAACACATGCGTGTGGATGTTTTTCTTTCATTTTTCATATTAATAGAATTTATACACACTGTTAATGTCCTGAATACATTTCAATCTTTAAAGCACTTAACATTGATTCTTTGGGTGGAAACAATTCTCCGGTAGAGATTTCTATCCTGCTATATTCCTTTTCTATTAATGGGTTAAGAAATTACCACATTTATTAGCTGAAAATGACGCATGTATTAACTAACCTCTGCAGTACGGAAATTCAGTGGAGTTCGCCAGATTTTCTGCTTAGGGTCTCCGAGGCCAAAACTGGTGTCATCCAGGCTTTGTGGCTTTCAGGAGTCTCTGGGCATGAGGGAGCTTCCACACTCATTCTGGTTGTGGAGGCATTAGCTCCTGGGACTGAGGTCTGTGTCCTTGCTGCTCTTAGCTGTTCCTAGAGGTTGCTTCATTTATTCTTAAACTTTCCAAGTGTCTCCAATATCTCTGGGCACCCCACCAACGGTTGTTGGACTCTCTTCCCCTCAGACTTTCAATCTCTCCAACCTCCCTTCTCCTGCATCTCGACCTTTTTCTTCTTCTGGCTGGAGACACGTCTCTGCTTTTCAAGACTTATCTGATAAGATTGGGCCCATCTGGATAATTCAGGATCCTCTCATTACTTAAAGGTCCACGCTTTTATATCAGCAGAGTTATTTTTGCCATGCAACCGAACAGGCATATGTTTGGGCCCTGATGAGCTCAGTTGTTGTTGTTTTGTTTGTTTTGGTTTTGGTTTGGGTTTTTTTGCATTTGTTTATTTGTCATATTTTCCAAAATATGAATGTGTTGTTTACCATTATCTAATATAGCTATTCTAAAGTGAAGAAACATGTTTATGTTGTTTCTATTTTAACTAGAGACAAAGTTATGTTTTAATTGTAAAAAAGAAAAAAAAGAAACTTAAACTAGATTTTTTAAAGTCCCTGAAGTATACCCAAATAATACCATTTTAGATATTAATGTAAGACAATAAATGAACTAAATATTAAAGTGAAAGACATTTTCCTTTCCACTTCTTCATTTCCATTTCCTGAGGAAAAAATATTATATGATCTTTAATTCCTTGATGTTCTGTCCTTCTTAAATCCTCATTACAAAGACCTTAAATTGATACTAAGTCAATGAGTGTGTGCTGGAATATTCTTTTGATCATTAATATTCTGATTGGGTGTTCTACTTATATTCAGTTCCTATTTCCCATTTATTCCTGCAGAGAAGATAATCTCCTTAAGCCAGAAAAAGGACGTTGTAACTTGTACCTTTCAACATGTGTTTTCCCCTTTCCCACTTAAATATTATTTGTAGACCTATTTTACACAGTACAAGCATGACAATGAAAAACTGCTGGACTGGAAAAAAATTGCAGGACTGATCATCACACTAAGCATGTTTCTTGAAAATAACATAGATCAGTCCTAGAGGTACTTATTTATAAACAACTATTCAAGTTTATTTTGTTTTATTAAAGTTTACTATTTCCTGAAGTGTATGAAATAAAAAGTAAAAATAGCTTTTTTGTTTCAGATTTGTTACTTAATTTTATTCCACTTTTATCTCACCTTCAAACTGTATAAATTAAACACAAGGAAAATTTCCATAGTTTTAAGAGCACAAAATTCTTCTTAATGAATGCTGGCGATTATTGAGTTCATTAATGAGGTAGAAACTCAACTGTTACAACAGTATCTCATGTCTGATGTTAACAGTGAGAAACCATGTTCCTCTATTTTGGGATTTAATTTCTTTACAGTTCGTTCTTTAGTACTCAGGATATTTCTAGATGATGGATATTCTAAGAGGAAGGCAATATCAAGCTGCAGACATGCCTGAATACACTGCGGTAATTTATGCCCTGCTTTCTTGGTGCTAATGTAATGAACTACATCATATTCGAGGTTTTGAAGATAAAGAAACTGTCATTTCAGCATTTTGACATGTAGTGCTATTAGGGAAATAAGCCATTTCAGAAGGATTAAAGCCATGCACGTTCTCCTATGTTATTATATATAAATATAAGTGGTATTAGACCAAGCATGTAATAAATTATTTTTAGCACATTACCATTTAACATGATAATAAAATATTTATAAAAATCAAGAGCTAAGTGAGCATTGATATTTTATGTCTTCTCTATCCATAATATATGGAATAGCTTTAAAACCAAGCAAATTATAGTAAAGTATTAATAATATCTGAAAGTTATATATATTTTTATACCTATATTCACATGTACATGTACAGGAACACAATGAATAGATCACATTTGAATTATTTTTCTTAAAAATAATAGAAACTTAAGCCAGGAAAACATATGAAGTTAAATAGGAAATTATGTTTCAGAAGAATAGCCATCTTCTCTGATGGAATTATATCTACATCTGCCAAATATTATAAAAGCTTTATCATGCTTTCGGCAGAAAAATCCATTCCTTTATCTTCCCAAGTATAAAACTTTATGTATGTCTCACACCAGTTGACATTTGTCTAGTACCCAATTAAAATTTTAATCACCAGTTAAAAAAACAAAAACATGATGCAACAATTTTTTTTCAGTTACATGAATATTTAAACATCTCATTCTTCCCACGCATGCTGATCTCAATTGACACATCACTATCGTAGTAAAAGATTGATTTCTGTTCAAGCAACTCAGTTATATCACTAAAAAGTTTGAGATAAATAAAAATTTTCTTTTATTACTTTTTCAAAAGACTACAACATTAATTCAAATACAACTGCTGCCTGAAAGTCCACTCATTTCAGAGTGCCAGAGGCCACAAGTACAAGAAGACAGCAGGCATTTCTCTAACGCATAGTCAAGGCTTGTTTTTCATATACATTTTTTATAGCTGGTCATGTGAAAAGATTCATGAAAAAATTAACATTACAATTTGACTTTATTTGTTAATGTGTGTTTTCTCATAGCTTTTGCTACCTAAAGGTATTCCTAGAATAATATTTCGGTTTCAGTTGCATTTCAGCATCAGGCCCAGAAAAGCGGTAAAACAAGGCAGGAGAAGAAGGACCAGTTGCAATGACCTGTGATTCCCTGCTCTGGTACAAACCAGTAAATAAAGATCATGACTCTGCAAGGCTACACCTGAGACGTCACCTAAAATTCCTACCTGCCAGACAGATAAAACCCTCAAGACAAAGGAGCCAGTATCTGCTTTCCCTCTGGGGAGCACACCCACACCTTTCCCTTTCCCCTCGCCCCTTTCCCCACAGGCACACATATTGAAGTGGAAAATAAGACATCTGGGAGGGTTAGCTATTGGAATCTGTGCCAGCAACCTGCATTCTGACACACACTTTTGCTAACTGATAATTAACTTCATTCTTATCTGTGATGCTGTCCTGCCTTGCAGAACCCATTTCCCAGAATGCTCCCATTTTATAGAGGCCATAAACCATGAACCATATACATCCCCAGAGGGGCTGGTGCCAGTGCTGGTGTGGTCTCACTTGATGTGGTCTCACTTCTCCCATCCCAACTCACGGGGGACTGTAAAGCCCTCAAAAAGTTCAGAAGCCTGATCCATATTTGGGGGACAAAGGAACTAAAGGGTATAAAGGGAAAGCTTCATCCATATTCGTCACTCAGGATTTGGAGATTGACGCCCCTGCATCACAGCACTAGTGCAATCTGCAATAAACGCTACTTTTCTGACTATCCTCCCAAGCTGCCTGGCAACTTATCTGCAACAATATCTTAATAATATCGAAGAAAGTGAAGGCAACAAAATGCTAATGCTCTACTAAAATGGATGTTACTGATACAGTTGGTAAACTGAAATACCTATGCAATAATATTTGTAATATATTATCTTTTTGTTACCTAAGATGTTTTACAAATTTCTCAGTGTCTACACAGGGGTTATGTTATCTCTCATTGCAGCAGTTTTCCCTTAGGAAAAACAACATTTCTGCAATAGAACAGTGACATCATACACAATTAAATGTAGTGAATTGAAATTATCTTTTTTTTTTCTTTTGAAAATGCCTGGGGGACTTAAATCCATAAGGTTCAGCTATGAAAGTAACATTAGACCAAGAAACTGGAACTAATACTCAAGCTTCCAAACCAATTCAGAGGCAGATAAAACTGTAACTTTCTCTAGTACCAAGATATAGTCCAGAGAAGAGTCATCTAGTAATTAGTGCTGGTCTACTCTGATCATTTCTGTGAGTTTTCCAGATAAGGCAGGAACTTGAGTTCACCAGCAAGTCTCTTCTTTCCTTAGAATGTAAAATCAAGAGTCAGTGTCAGATTACACTGAAGATGGTAATTAAGTTTTTAATGACTCTCTCTACCTCTGGCATTGTGCTAATCTCTCTCTCTCTCTCTCTCTCTCTCTCTCTCTATATATATATATATATATATATATATATATATATATATATAATCATAATCACCTTTTAAACTCATTGTTTTTATAGAAAATTAGGAATGTATTACTTCATCTCAAAGTTTAATCACACTCTTCAGTTTTATATTTATTTCATGATAACAATCATTGGGCATCCATCATGTTTCTGGCATGATATCAGTGTCAACATTAATAAAATGTACAATCCCTTTCTTCAGAAAGTTTACCTTTTTTCAGGGGAAAAAAAGTAAAACGTTTCCCTTAAATCTCTTCACCATACATTTCTAGTCTTGTCAGGCAACTAATTCTACTCATATGGACAATATTTTAATGTAATTATTATTAAAATTCTCAATATTATTATTATCATTATTATTATTATTATTATTATTATTATTACTAGGGGCCTGGTGCACAAAATCCATGCACAGGGGACGGGGGCGGTCCCTCAACCCGACCTGTACCCTCTCCAATATGGAGTTCTTAGGGACTCTCACAATCCAGGACCTCTGGTTTTTAACTGCTAACCTGCCTGCCTGCCCTAACCACTCTGCCTGCCTGCCTGCCTGATCCTCCTAACTGCCCTCCCCTGCTGGCCTGGTCACCCCTATTAATTTTCTTTTTTAATCTCATCTCCTTCATGCACAATTGTATTTGACTTCCTTATTGGCTTCTTCCTCTCACACAGTTTTTCTCCTTTATGTAACACTTTTCCTACTGACTCATCATTTATAAACTTTTCTTTCCTCTTTATTTCCTACTTCTGTTCCTCCATCATTCTTCCCATTTTTCTATTACCCTCATTCCCTTCCCACATTCCTTCTTTCCTTTATCTTTACCCCTGCCCACCCTCCCCTTTTCCTTCCTTCCCACCTTAATTTTTTTCTTCACTTCTTCCCTCTGACCTGCTTTGCTCCCTCTCCCATTCCTTCTTTCTTCCCATTCTCCTTTTAAGCTCTACCAGCTCCCCCTTTATAACTTTTCTTCCCTCCCTCTTTTTCTCTCATCCTACCTTTGCCATACATTCTTCTCTACTTACTTCCACTGTTTTAATACCTATCTATCTACCTGCCTAATTATCCACTATCATTTATCTTTTTTTCTTTTCTGACTCCTACTTTAAAATCTGTCCCCAGTACACAACTATACTTGGTTTTCATTATAGGCCCTACAGTTCACTCATACATCCTCTTTTTTTAACTCTGCTGTCCACTGACTCTTTTATAAAGTTCTTCTCTCCCTCCTATTCCACCCCTCCCCTACCTGGTTATTTCCCCCCAAACTCTCCCTGGCTGCTGCTCCCTCTGCCCTCCCCCTGCCCATCTTTCTATCTCCTGGCTCCCCTGCAGGTTCATCCCAGCTCTGAAGAGAGATCGGGGGTCTCTCACAGGAGACCCCGGCCCCTGTGGCAGAGAAAATGGAGCCTGTGAGAGAGTGGGCCTAGGAGGGGGTATGTGTGTGTGAGAAAGGGAGCAGCCCTCCTTCCCTCATTAAAGCTTCCATGGGGAGGGGGCATTAACCCCCAGCTCAGGGCTCAGCCCCAGCCAGGTGGCAGATGCCCATGCAGCCCCGGCACTGCAGCTGCAAAGCAGGAGCACCTCCACCTCTGGACCATCCACCCCTCTGTTCGGGGACTCGTCAATGGCACAGCTTCTGTCTCCCCTGGACCACAGTGTGCCCTGCGATTGATCCAGGCCGCAGCCTTGGGGCTGTCTGGCTGCTCCCACCCCACAGGATCACAGGGCACACACACGGAAGCTTAGCCTCCGTCTGTGTACCCTGTGATCGATCCAGGCAGCAGCCTTGGGCCCGCTGGCTGCTCCTGCCCTCGGCTGCCGCCTGGATCCCGGGGCAGGGGGTCTTCTGTCTGCCCTGCTAGGCTGAGGTCTGTGGCTTCTCCAGGGACTCCAGCCTCTGCCATCTTGGCTGGGCTAATTTGCATACAGTCACTCTGATTGGCTGGTGGACATGGCTTAGGTGTCCCGAAGAAACGGTCAATTTCAATATTACGCTTTTATTAGAGTAGATTATTGTTATTATTATTATTATTATTATTATTATTAATGGCTTCCAACAAGGGTATGGTTAAACCACTCTAATATACTGCTGGTGCAATGTGAGTATAAGAATTACTTATGATAACTTGTAGAAAGCTTTATTAAAATAGTAAATACTGCCTCACTCATGTGATTGTTTGAGCTTTGAATCCATAAACCTGGAGGTCAAGGCCTGATTTCAGGTCAGGGCACATCAGGTTGGATATTTTGATTATCTGGCAGGAACCTGAACTTTGAATTTATTTTGGGAATAGTTAGAAACCTCTACATAATATTTTAAAGATAGGAATCAAACTTATAGAAATAAAAGTATTAACATCCTGCTATTAGAAAATTTTTAATAGTTTAAGTAGGTAAACATATAAGTTACAGAGTATATATATATACTAGGGGCCCGGTGCACAAAAATTTGTGCACTCGGGGTGGAGGGAGTCCCTCAGCCTGGCCTGTGTCCTCTCACAGTCTGGGACCTCTCAGTGGATGTCCTATGATGGCCCCAGTCTGCCAGGCGCCTTCTGTGTGTGTGTGTGTGTGTGTGTGTGTGTGTGTGTCGCCACTGGGGACCTGCCCCCAGCCACATCAGAGGCTCGGAGCAGTCCTCCTGTGTGTGTCTACCTGCTGGGGGCCTGCCCCAGGCACACCATCAAGGCTTGGAGCAGGCAGCCCCTCTATGTTGATCTCTCAGACTCTTGCCCTCCCCTGCATGTTGTTCTCTTTTTTGAGCTGTGACCAGGGCTGGGTGCTGCCTGCCTCCCAAGCTTGCCTACTGCCCATCTTCCTCCAGCCACCAGAAAGCAGGGAAAACCCTGCCTCGTGGTCAGGCCAGCCTTTTCCTGCTCCCTGATCCCCAGAAGGGACCTGG
>PVJC01015246.1:0-13860 GCA_004026665.1 Murina feae
GGGCAGTTAGGGGCAACCAGGCAGGCAGGCAGGTGAGCAATTAGGAGCCAGCAGTCCAGGATTGTGAGAGGGATGTCCGACTGCCAGTTTAGGCCCAATACTGGGGACTGGACATCCCCCAAAGGGTTCCAGATTGGAAAGGGTGCAAGCTGGGCTGAGGGGACCCCCAACTCATGCACAAATTTTGTGCATCGGGCCTCTAGTTGAGATGTAATTAACATGTAACATTATATTAGTTTTAGGTGTATGATATAACGATTCGACATATACATTAATCTGCCCATCTTGATGCAGTATACTTAGTAGGCTAACAAAATATTTATTAGCCAAAAGCTTAATTTGGGTAAATTTCCCTATTTCTCATTTACTAAGTAGACTAAGTTTTTTTAAGAACTTCTAAGGAAAATCCATGCTATCATTTGTAAGCCATAACCAAATTATTTGTTTATAGGAGACATAGGTAGGCATCTGGCATATCACTCTGCCTTCCAACATGACCTTACTTGAGTCATCTCAGAGATAGGAATACATTTTCGATTCATGATACCTTTCTTGATTTTGAAATGTTTACCAATTTTGTTAAAGAATCACAATAAGGATTCCTTACTAGATTAGTTCCAGAGCTACCTATTCACCTTAAATACCTCCCTAATGTTCCATATTAAAAAATTTTACCCCAAGAAAAACAAGGCCTAATGGGAGTTGAGTCACAGCAGAAAAGCAAAACTTCAATGATCAATTTTTGTATTTGAGGATAAGGGAAGAGATGTTCCCTTTGCATATTATAGAGGAGCTAGAACTAACACCACCTATGTGCAAACCTTGCTCTGATAGGCTACTAAGACAAAAAGGAAAATAAGAATCATCCTATGTTCCCTGAGATGTGATTTCAAGTCTCTCTGTTGCTAAAGGTGGTCTCACTTGATAGTCTAAGAGACATTACTTGGCCTCCGCCTCTGGATTCTGTCAGGAAAAAAGTTCCCAGCCAGCTCTCCCCATCAAATGTTCCGCCTCCTTTAGCAATAGCAACTCACATTTTCCCAACACTAAGCTCCATGAAAAAGTATAAGTGAGCTTAGGACTAAAAAATTAACAATAATTGATTAGCTCATTTGAGATATCTGGCCACTAGATGCCATCATTTAATCCTAGCTCAATATTTAAGACTTCTCCTTTAAATTATAAACTGTAAATCCATGTATTTGGGGGCAGGGCCCTAGAAAACAACTAAAAACCTCTGGAACAAATGCCCAGGAAAGCCACAGAAGTTTGAAAGCAGAAATGTATTTCAGGCAACTGTTTCAGTGAGGGCTGCCCAGTGGGAACTATATATTAACATGCTCTTCATATATGTATATTACTTTCATAATTAAAAACCAGTTACCATCGAGCTCTCAGACACTGAAAACCAAGATGCTTGCAGAATCTTTGTCCCCATTTATTTCCAGTTAGATAGACACCCTTCCTGGAAGGGCAGGGCAAGGTTGTTTTGTACACCCCAACTTCAGAGCAGTGTGGATGAGCTTCTCATAGTCTGCTGAAAAAGAGGGGCCCAATGGGTAAAGCAACTCATTTAAATTAAAAGATGCAGAGGTTACTAAATCTGAACAAGTGCCCACATTTTCTTTTTGGGAGTGGAACCAAAGGATGATTCAGACAGGGAGAAAGGCAGCAGGCTCTAGAGAATGAAGAGTCATGAGATTCCAGTTTTATTCCTGGCTCTTCCCAAGACTTGCCATGTGACCACCAGCAAGCTACTTCTTCTCAGTGGGTCTCTCAGTTTTCCCTTCTTTAAAAGGATACAGTCTTATCCTCATCCTGTAATTTATTCTGTGATTTCCTTGCAAGAAGGGGGAGGAAGGGTATATACGAAGTTAGCAAAAGGCTAAAGGGTGTGCTCAGCTCCTTAGATTTGGACACCAGGAATATATAAGTATTCCTCATTTACAATAAAGCATCTTAGTGATATTTCTGATGTAGACAACTCATGAAGCAGGGCATTAGCCTAATTTTATATAACCTGAAGTTTAATAATTAAGCAATTCAGGTTCAAGGCCATCATATGTTAGATCAGTGGTTATCAACTTTCCTAATGCCATGACTCTTTAATACAGATCCTCATGTTGTGGTGACCCGCAACCATAAAATTATTTTCGTTGCTGCTTCATAACTGCAATTTTGCTACTGTTATGAATCGTAATGTAAATATATGCAGGATGTATTTAGGTGACCCCTGTGAAAGGGTCCTTCGACCCCCAAAGAGGTTGCTAACCACAGGTTGAGAACCGCTGGGTTAGATGGTATTACCTACTGAAAAAGTATAAACCCATAATCCAGCTCCAACAAGAATTGTAATACCCAAGAAAGGAAGAAAAGTATACCTGATCAGATCTCTAGGAACTAGAACCATTCTTACTGAGAGGGAGAAGAACAGGCAATGAGTGAAGGTAGGAAAGATATCTCACAATAATTAGAAAGCTGTGTTTGCAGTGTCTGAGGGCTTCTTCACTAAATACATTGGTTTCAAGTTTATAAAGGTTTCAGCTTGTTTTAATGGAGGCTACTTTTTCTCTTAAAACAATTTAATTTTAGCCTGACCAGCGTGGCTCAGTGGTTGAGCGTCGACCTATGAATCAGGGGTTCACGGTTCAATTCCTGGTCAGAGCATATGCCTGGGGTTGTGGGCTTGATCCTGGGGTGGGGGAGGGGGGTGCAGAAGGCAGCCAATCGATGATTCTCTCTCATCATTGAAGTTTCTATGTCTCTCCCGCACTCTGAAATCAATAAAAATATATTTTAAAAAACAATTTAATTCACCCTGACCAGTTTGGCTCAGTGGATAGAGTGTTGGCCTGTGGACTGAAGGGTCCCAGGTTCAAATCTGATCAAGTGCATGTACCTTGGCTGCGGGCACACCTCCAGTGGGGGGTGTGCAGGAGGCAGCTGATCAATGTTTTTCTCTCATTGATGTTTCTAACTCTTTATCCCTCTCCTTTTCTCTCTGTAAAAAAATCAATAAAATGTATTAAAAAATTTAATTTTAGAATAGATAAGTCAGTGAGAATTGAAATTTTCTTTACAAAGTTGTACTTTAGCACCAACATTTTTTTAATTTTTATTTTTTTGGGAGGGCTGGGTGGATCTTCTGTGCCTGGATGAGGCCACAGAGAAGGATCCAGCTGGCAAGCTGAGGCTTTATTTTATAGTCAGAGAAAAACAAGGTAGTGGTCAACATAGTTACAATGTTCTTGTGAGTTTCACTTGTTTTGGTAGCACTTGCTGCACCTCCCACAGCCCATTAGTTACCCAGGAAGAAACTAGGGAGGGGACATAAGGTCAAGCTTAATTATGCTAAGAAGGCTCTGTACTCCAAGCTGGGACTTGTTTGTGGCTCTGCCACAGATCAATCCCAGGCTTAACTTTAGAGCTGGCTCCCTACACATCTTGAATCTGTTCACCTCTCTCCACTGCAACCTTTTTTTCTCTTTTTTTATTATTTCTTAAAATATTACAAAGAGCAGTGCATATGTCTCTTTATCCCCCTCCCCCTTGACCTTCCCCCATCCTTCACTGATACAGCTCCTAGAGCATTGGAAACTAAAGAGAAAATAAACAAATGGGACTACATCAAAATAAAAAGCTTCTGCACAGCAAAAGAAACCATCAACAAAACAAAAAGAAAGCCCAGTGCATGGGAGAACACATTTGCCAATGTTATCTCCAATAAAGGTTTAATCTCCAACATTTATAGGGAACTCATACAACTTAAAAAAAGGAAAATAAAGAATCCAATCAAAAAATGGGCAAAGGACCTAAATAGACAATTTTCAAAAGAGGACATTTAGAAAGTCAAGAGACATATGAAAAGATGTTCAAAGTCACTAATCATCTGAGAGATACAAATCAAAACAACAATGTGGTACCATCTCTCACCTGTAAGAATGGCTATAATCAACAAATCAACAAATGACAAGTGCTGGAGAGGATGTGGAGAAAAAGGAACTCTCCTGCACTGCTGGTGGGAATGCAGACTGGTGCAGCCACTGTGGAAGACAGTATGGAGTTTCCTCAAAAAATTAAAAATGGAACTTCCATTTGACCCAGTGATCCCACTTCTAGGGATATATCCCAAGAAACCAGAAACACCGATCAGAAAGGATATATGCATCCCTATGTTCATAGCAGCACAATTCACCATAGCTAAGATTTGGAAACAGCCTAAGTGCCCATCAGCAAATGAATGGATTAGAAAACTGTGGTATATCTACACAACGGAATATTATGCTGCTGTAAAAACGAAGGAATTCTTACCATTTGCATCAGCATGGATGGAACTGGAGAGCATTATGCTAAGTGAAATAAGCCAATCAATGAAATAAAAATACCACATGACATCACTCATTTATGGATAATAAAGACCATTATAAACTGATAAACAAAAATAGATACAGAAGCAGAGCAGCATTAAACAGACTGTCAAACTACAGCAGGAAGGCCGGGGAGAGATGGGGGGAGGGGAAAGAGATCAACCAAAGGACTTTTAAGCATCCATATAAGCATAACCAATGGACACAAGCACCAAATTTTTAAAAATATATATTTTATTGATTTTTTACAGAGAGGAAAGGAGACAGAGAGTTAGAAACATCGATGAGAGAGAAACATCAACCAGCTACCTCCTGCACACTCCCTGCTGAGGATGTTCCCACAACCAAGGTACATGCCCTTGACCAGAATTGAACCCAGGACCCTTCATTCCACAGGCTGACACTCTATCCACCGAGCCAAACCAGCTAGGGGCTAGCACCAAATTTTTGCTGGAACATACCAACTCCCACAAGTGCAAAACATCTAAGATTTAGTAGCACTCTAATACAATGACAACTGACATCCAAGATCAATTAATGACAAACCAGCAGCAAAGCTCCCTCTATTTCACAGGATCACAGCTTAGTATGGAGATCTAGTAACGTGTACATGAAGACTAATCAGATACATATTAATCATGTGCTTAGTAGTCTGAGGGGGCCCTTGCATTTGTCAATGGAAGGCTCCATCCTTGCACACAAATAACTGACAACTTCACCCCATTGAATACCTACATTCTAGAATTATCCAGTAAGAGCAAGGACACAACTTTTGGCCTGCCATAAAATGTACACTGTCCCTGGGTTTCATCCTGTTGGAGACATCCCAGATTGTTTTTATCCTAAAATAAATATGCAAATTAAATCCAATGACAAGCATCAAATCCATTAATATTAATTTTTACCTGAGGGGACAAACATCCTACTGAGCTTGGGGAGACAAGAACCATTCTAATTTTAAGATTGTAGGAGTACTTTAAATTATTTGAAAGCATTTTCTAACTTTTCCAAAATAAAGCACTGTAAGAGCAGGAATTCATATATATCTCCTAGAGGCCCGATGCACGAAATTCATGCAAGAGTAGGCCTTCCTTTCCCCGGCTGCTAGCACTGGCTTCCCTCCAGCACCCGGGACCCAGGCTTCCCTCACAGCCTCAGCTTCATCTGGAAGGATGTCCAGAAAGACATCTGGAAGGATGTCTGGACTAATTAGTATATTATGCTTTTTTTATTATAGATATGATTTAGATATATGATTTATAGATATATAAATTATCCTATGTAATAAAGAGGAAATATGCAAATTGACTGTCACACCATAACAAAAATAGCTGTGCCCAAAGTCGAGGCAGGGATTCCATAACACAAGATGGTTGTGCCCATAGCAGAGGCTGAGTTCCTGAAACGAGCCTTAACGAGCAATTAGCATGGACCTGAGGCTGCATGGCACTAGGCTGGGGCAGGTGACCTGAGGCTGCACCCCCCAGCTGGTGGGGCTTGACAGGGGACCTCAGGCCATGCCCCTCCACCTGGAAGGGCTTGACAAGGGTGGAGCTGGCTGGGTCTGGATCTAGCCCAATGGGGGTGGGGTTGGCCGGGTGTGGGTCTCGCACAATTTCGAGGCACACGTGGGTGGGCAGGGACTTGACTCTGGTTCCTGTGGCATGCCCCAGACTCTGACAGGAGGAAGATTTTCATATACATTTTACTAATTTTCTTTCATCTCTGACACTTGTATTACAGAGAAAGGGCAAATAGCAATATTAAAATATTTCCACTAATTAATTCTCTTTTAATGTGCACAAATATCATGCACTAGTAAAATAATAATAAAAGAAAATTACTATTACAAGTCACAAGCCTAAGAAAGAGCTAGGTGCATAGTAAGAACTTGGGTGGAAGATGTTGGCTTATTATATAAACTAGGGGCCTGGTGCACAAAAATTTGTGCACTTGGGGGGGTTCCTCAGCCTGGCCTGTGCCCTCTCGCAGTCTGAGACCCCTTGGGGGATGTCCACCTGCTGGCGTGCCTGGCCAGCCTGGGTGAGGGTCTGATGGCTGTTTGCAGGCTGGTCAAGCCCCCAGTGGGAACCCTTGCCCCATGGGGGTGTGGCCAGCCTGGGTGAGGGGCTGAGGACCATTTTCAGGCTGTCCACAGTCCCTTCAGGGTTCCAGTCCCTACTGGGGTGCCTGGCCAGCCTGGGTGAGGGGCTGAGAGCTGTTTTCAGGCTGCCCCTGGCTCCCATTGACCCAACGTCCCAGCGAGGCTGGCTGGAATCAGGTTTCTGGGGTTTATTTGTCTTCTATAATCAAAACTTTGTTGCTTTGAGTGGAGGCCTAGGCACGCACGAAGCCTCCTGTTTGTTTCAGCTGTGTGGCTTCTATAACTGAAACATTGTTACCTTGAGCAGAGGCCCGGCCTGTCTAGGCAGGCAGTTTACTCCTGGTGCAACGGAAGCCTCCTGTTTGCTCTAGCTCCGCAGCTGCTGGCCGCCATCTTGGCTGGGTTAATTTGCATACAGCCACTCTAATTGTCTGGTGGGTGTGGCTTGGCTGGTGGGTGTGAGTTAGGTGTCTACAAGTGATGGTTAATTTGCATATTACTCTTTTATTAGATTAGATGAGCAAATGGAAACTGCTCCTTGATCTTGGTGGGTTTTCCATTCTGGTGCAAAAAGTAAGAACTTGCAGAGAAGAGAAATCAAAAGCCACACAAATCAGCACAGCTATAACTAGAAGTAGCAGGTGGGACCTTTCTTTTGGAGGACTGTACAACTGCCAGTTCACCAAAATGGGGAGCCCCCAGTGCCCTTGATCTTCTAGTTCTTCCACCTCGGCTACCTGAGGAAACTACACATACCTCTTCCTCCAGCTTAACCACCTTGGCCTGGGCGTTGCTCAGGGCCTGGTCTCGGATTTCAATGTGTCTTCTTTGGTCCTCGTTGGTAGAACGGGCAGTGGCCAGCTCAGCCTCCAGCTTCTCCTTCTCCCTCAGGCTCTCCTTATCTATAAGGACATGAAATGTCAACACTACCATTCTGAATCTGGCTCAAAATCTTACCTGAGAATAACTGTCAATCATACCCATTACTAAACATTGTAGTGTTCTAGCACACAGATAAATGAACCAGATAGATCTGGACTCTATCACTGGCTCTACCACTAACTTGCAGTGTAAATTAAGAACAGTCACTTAACAATGGCTATTGAGCAGAAGCAATGAAAAAGTAGAAACAAAAATTATTATGTAAAGTATTACACAAAGGAGAACACACACACACACACACACACACACACATCAGAATAAGTAGGCTTGTATCCTCAATTTTATATCTTCAAATGGTCTCGTATTGGTAACAGTAAATAAATAAAGAAGCACCCCCCTCATTTTCCCCATTGTTTCCTTATGAAAGCATATTAAATCAATCTAAAAATTATATTTCACAAAATGCACAAAAACTCAAATCTCACCCTGTATTAACATTATCTTTTAACTGAGATCAATCTGTAATTGCATTATTTCTACAGATGACAGTGACACATCTGGTTATTCTCCATGCCTTTCTAGGTCTTTCCCCTTTAACTAGGATATACTTCGTACCAGAAACTCAAATGAGCAGTTCTGATTCTCATTTGGAGGTAAAGTATTCGTCCTCTCGAGACCTTAATACTTAAGTTTGTAGGAGAAACTTTAATAGGGCAGCCTCACCTTCCTTCTGACTTTACATATCTATTCATGTGCACCTTGAAAAGAAATGAATATTTGTTGAATACTTATTACATACCAAATATTACACAAACTTTATCCTCAGAACAATCATATTAGGCAGGCATTATTCTTCTCTTCTCCATTTTGCATATGAGGAAACAGACTCAGAGGTCTCCATTTTGCATATGAGGAAACAGACTCAGAGGAGTTGAGTAACTTGCACCAAGTCCCACAATTGGTAACATAAGTAATGGAGATCATAATTAAGGTGAAGTTGTTCTAAACTCTTTCTAGCATACCGGACTGCCTTATCCTAAGGTCCAGTTGGTTTGGCCTCTACAGTCGTTTGAGCACATTCCTCAGGGAAGCTTTTCAAGAGGGTTTTCTTGGCTTCTGCCACAGTTTCAACCAAAAGCAAAGTCCAAAGGCAAAAGAAATTAAAGGGCCACAAGTCATGCCCTCTTCCCTGCCTACAATGTGGAGTCCACTTTTCCCTTCTAGAACCACTTAGTCTTTCACTCTGCTGTTAGTATAGTTTAATCTGCTAAATTATCACATATTCTAAATCAGTAACGGAACTACTGGGATACCTGAAATACCAACTCCACATAGAGAGGAGTGCCAACTAGCAGAATCGGGGTGAGAAACCATACATTTTTCTGTTTTGTTTTTTCCTGGGAGGCTGCCACCCTGTCCACCAGTGAACTAGCTTCCAGAGTAAATGTGACACCGGGAAAGCAACCTCAAAATGATTTACAGTAGGCATTGATGACACCAGAAAAACCACATTCCTTACTCGAAGACATACTGACAAAGGAATAGCAGATTCAGGGAAATGATGAAGAAAAATTCCTAATTCTGAAGCCAGAGCACAATGGAGCAATCATTGAGGGAAGAGGGTATTGCAAGAGGAGATCAAACACACTTGTAAAAGCTGACTGGAAGCTGCATGGAATGACTTGAAAGGGTCATGTGCAGGCCCAGCAAAGATGGGGCCTGACAAGTCCCACCAAGCACTACTCCAGATGGGAGCCATACTGAGGGAGGCTGGGGGTAGGGACACCAACTAAGGACATCTGCAGAAGTGGGGGTAGTTCATGTTTCCCCCGAACTCATTCTCCCTATGGACTCAATCCACTGTGTAGTTTTTATTGCTGGTTTTATTGTGGCAATTGGAAAGAATAAGGCATTGTCTTGCTGGGTGGAGTCCATTGGGGACCGATAAAGAAGAGGATTAATTCATTGTCCTGGTCTTAGGAGTATTTCCAGACAAAAGAAACACTATTTTAAGGAAGACATAGCTCTGCCCTCCCCCATACCCTCCAACTCTGTAATCAGAGTCACTAGTTCAGGCCATAGCAATGGTCCCCCTCTAGCTATCCTTGTACTCCACTAAGGTATGATGATATGACAACATAAGGTGCTTTAACTAAGGGAGCCCCAGAAGCAGGTGGTATTGCAAACACTAATCATCAATCCTGCAAGCTAATCCCATCTCCATCAGAGCCAGCACATGGAGCCTTCAACAAATCCCGTCACCATTAAAAGTCCCTATGGTCACTAAGGTTCTTTTCAGATAGCCATGACAATGCAGGGACTTCAAGGGACTTTGCTGGTTTTATATAGAAGTAGCCATGTGGGTATCACTGAATGTTGTGGCAAGTAGCCTTCTTGGCCTAGAAAACACACACACACACACACACACACACACAAATTCTCCCAACTTCATGCTTGAACAGGAAAAAATACTTCCTAGACGACATCTACTCTGCCCTAACTTTTTAAGGCTAAATAGAACTGTGTGCCCTTTCCCACACCTCATTCCCATTCACACATTATTATCTGCTGCTAAAGCTTTCAATCTTACTTTTTGCAAAGAGCTGAGAGATGGTTTTTCTGGTATCCTCTGTCCCCTCGTATTCTTTCTCCGCAAGCTGTTTGTTGGCAGTCTCCAGACGCTCTGTGGAATTCGAACACAATCAACAGAGCCTCATACACAAACTTCCATGCACATGCTGTTGGCTCTCTCAATACTGAACTTGGGCAAACAAGCTGGCCTCTTCTTGTTATACAAAAATGGGTGACACAGACATACGTTTGTAAGTGTAGATCCCCAAACAAAACTAGAACATCGCAGGGAAAGAGGAGTTGAGTACTTAACACTTTTGGTCCACGCTGACAAAACCTAAGTGCAGAATTCTACATTTCAACAAAGGAATCTATCCCTGAATATATATCTTTCATTCAACTACAGAAAAAGCATCAGAGTTTTATTATAAAGTCTTTAAAATCCTATACTGTCAAAACTGCAAGGGGACCATAGGCAGCATCTAGTTCAGTTCCCTCATTTTACTGATAAGATAACCTAAATCCAAAAACAGAAAACAACATCCCCAAGGTCATCAATTTCAAAAGTGTTGAAAGTAGTTTATTTCTCACCATCTTTAATATTATCATGTTAAGGTAAAAATAGTGGGAGGGAGTCCTAGAAACACTGGAGGATATCACTATTTCAAGCTTGCTCTGCCAAAAGACTTGACCTCTGCAAAACCTATAAAGGAAGAGAAGCAGCACCAATTGTGGGAACAAGCCAGGTGAGTCCAGGACTCCCAGGATAGGTACCAACTGATTAATATATCATCCCACCTTGATTACGTGATCTTGGGACCAAGTACTATTGTAGTCACAAAAACTATGCTCTGCAATTTATTAATCGTACCAGTGGACTGAACTAACCTAAGAGCCTCAACATGTGCTCCATAGCCCTTCCCTTCTACATCTTGTCTGATGCTTCAGAAGTGATTCCCTCACCTCTCAGATCCCTGTTAAAGTCATGCATCCTTCGAATCTCCCCCTCAAGCTTGTTTCTCATGGCTTTTTCCAAGGCTTCTCTTTTGGAGGATGACTTCACAAGGTTCTCATATGCCTCCGAAACACGCTGGATTTCTGTCTCCACCTGAAAAAACAAAAGGAAAGATAGTGGGGAAGGTTGGAGCTGGAAAGATGGTCTGAAAACATACATGCAAATCCTTAATGACAACTTCCCCCAGAGCTTTATTAATGGCCAGGAGGCATAACACAGATTAGGAAAGTTTCCCAGAAGGACAATTATCTCACTGGCTCAGGACAATTCTGCAGGCTAAAAAAAATACAGTGTCTGTCTTCAGAGAAGGTAGTAGGAAAGAATAAATTTAACAATAGAAAATGATTTCCATATCTTAAGAATTTTTAAAATCTGAAAATAGTAATGTATATAGTATGTAGGTAATGTTACTTTAGAGTGCTCAAAGAAATTTCATGTGTTTACTAGTATTTTGATTCGCCTTGATATCTGCCTTCACAAGGACACTCCTCCCCATTTTAGCAGAGAAAAGAGCCTTTTCGAAGATGACACTAAGTGGCAGAAGCAAAATAAAAACTTTAAGCCTCAGACTCATGCAGCAGTTTCATTCAATTTAACAAATGTTTACCAATTGCCAAATAAGGGACTATTGGGTATGTAAAAATGAGTGAGGATATTATCATTGTCCTCAAGAAGCTTTTTAGCTAAACAAGTAAAAGAATATAGAGAAAAAAAGAGACAGTAAGAGTAGTCCTATTAAGTGTAAGGGAGGAAGAGGTTATTCCTGGTTGGGGGTGAGGGGAGAGGAGGACAACTTCAGGGAGGAGGTGGCAATTAGATCCTAAAAGCTGGATCAGATTTCAATGAGCATAGGTGAGCGGAAGCGTATTCTATTCTGAGTTTGTGCATGCATTCCAGAGTGACCAGTAGTTCTATTTGGCTGGACACTGTGGGGTACACAGAAGGAAGCTGATGAGATGTGGCTGCAAAGATAGATTGGAGTCAGATCATAAAAGGGCTTTAATGCCAGGCATTTGGACTTTATCCCATAGTCAGTGGGAAACCAGTACAGATTTTTTAACAAAAATTCATAATCAGAGTTGTGTTTTATGACACTCTGGCAAATCTTGTATAATAGAAAAAACAACAACATGAAACATCAAAGAGAAAGAGTTTTGCCCTGAATCAGCCCGAACAGCAAGAAAATAAGAAATTAGACTCCAAAGTCTTTCTGTAACCAGTATAGCTTCAATGCAAATATAATAACCACAGGACTATTTGCATATAATTTGAATAAGACAAATAAGCCTCATGGTGTATTAAGCAATTTTCAAAATAAATGTGATTCTTGCAGCCATTCTACATTGCTTCTCAGTTTTCCACTATCCTCCTTAATACAGCTCAGGGTGCTTTATGGGGAAAAATCTCAGGCTGAAAGCCTGGGGGAAAGGTGTGGTTACCAAACAACTCAGATTCCACCTGCCCCAGCTCCAAAATTATGCCTGATGCAGGACTTCCTGCAAACAAATGAGGCTTACACCACAGAAAAGAGCAGACTTGAGAATGTTTTTCTCCTTGCAGATGGCACCAAGATAACAGCACAGAAGGGAAAAACTGGTGAATGGCATTTAGAGACATGATCTGCAAGGCTTGGGCCTGATAAAGCTTCTGCGTGAAATTCAAGTGCTGAGTAGAGAAAATAAACATTTCCATTTGAAAGAGCAGCTTGGTGTTGGTCTTCTCTGGGCAGCCTTAACAAAGCTTTCCAGTTCTCCACAGAATGCCACACCTGGAAGGCAGTCCCTCTACTCAAGTTGTTCAGAGTACTATTTCAAGATCTTGCACCAATCCTTTCCCTGCCCCCCTTTGTAGATACTGTACCCTCCAAAAGGGCAAGTTTTACACCTGTAAATAGAACCTTCCAGGAAAAGAAGTCACAGGAGGGCATATCCACTAGTCTGATCTACGCAATGGTGGAGGCAGGGGAGAGGGAGGGTGGTGGTGAGTTTCCAGACTTATTCTATCTACTTATACCCCTCATTAACCTTGGGCCACCTTATTTGTTCTAAACCAGCTGGTATCTACACCTTGTTCTCCTCACTTTCCTTTTCCTCTTCTACCTCACCTGTGCCTCTCATCCACTGCAGCACTGGGTTGGCTTCACTTCCCCGAACACTCAAGGTGTGTCCATTACACCCAGTTGAGCCTTCTTTACCCATACTTGGGAACAAAAACCACAAATCCTATTCTGCCCCTCTTCCTGCCACCCACCCTCCCCCCCCAAAAAAATAAACATGAATCCATAGGTGAAGAGGGACTACAGAAGATCTGGGTCCACCTTTCAGTTACTACATCAAAGATGTGGCTGGGGTCACCCTGAATAGAGAGTTTGGGGAAGGGTATCAACTGTTAAACCTAATCAGCCAAACTGTGCCAGTCTGTCTCTAGTGTGTGAATATGATCCATTTAGTGGACCAATGTGATGGGGTGGGGGGGTATTGTTAAATGAATGAAGGGGGGAATTTTAAAATTGGGGGCAAAGTCAGGGAGAAAAAGTTCTCACTTAACCCTACCAGCACCCATCCTGATTTGGGAACATTGAGGGGAAATGTTTTTACTACATAAAAATACTTAGCTGACAGTAAGTCTTCCTCTCTCCTGTAAGACCCAGATTTGGTGTTTACAAATTCTCAGCTTGATTCAGGCCCCTGAAATTTCCACTTGCGGGTGTCTCCTAAGGACAGAGTTGAACAATACCAGGCAATCTCCCTTCCCTCCCCCACCTTCACCCTCACCTCCCTAAACAGTTTGCACTGTCGGGAGATCAAACCACAGGAGCTCTACAATGACAAAAGCTGCAAAGTGACTGCCAAAGGCATAACCCTATTCACCAACAGCCATTGGAAGCCAAGAGCTAATGTTCCTAGCTTAGAGCACTCAAG
>PVJC01015246.1:13960-35417 GCA_004026665.1 Murina feae
AAGAGAGAGGAGAGAGAGAGAGGAGAGAGAGGAGAGAGAGAGAGAGAGGAGAGAGAGAGAGAGAGAGAGAGAGAGAGAGAGAGAGAGAGAGAAGATGTTGAATGTGAGCTGCAGGGAAGGACCAAAGGAAAAAAAGAGGATAAGGAAGTGGGTATTGAAAAAGAGTTACCATGGGAACTTCCACTTGAAAAGTCCTCTAAGCCCTTTCCAGAACAAGGCAGGGCAGGATCTAACTTCAGTGGTGAGATTTTTCTAGAAACTATGATTTTATACTTAGGATTCAACTTCAGTATTAACTATAATCAAGACAAAAAGTCTTGATGCTAGTAGATTCTTCATATGTAGACATCACCAGTGTTCTTGACCTTACAAAGAAGTTTCTCTGCCTATTGGAATTCTAAAACAATCAATCAAGTTTTCTTAAGGCTATGGTGTCTAGGAAAACTTCTTCCTTCCATAAATATAAAATGTTACTTCTCTTAGAAAGAAAGGTAGAGGCTTTTTCCAAAGTTTCATCTATATCTAAGCTTCAGATATAAGAATTCTTGCCCTAGTCAGCTTGTGGACCAAAGGGTCCCAGGTTCGATTTCACTCAAGGGCATGTACTTTGGTTGCAGGTCCCTGGCCCTGATCAGGGCTCCTGCAGGAGGCAACCAATCAATGTGTTCCTCTCACACTGATGTTTCTCTCTGTCTTTCCCTCTCTCTTCCACTCTCTCTAAAAGATCAATGGAAAAATATCCTCGGGTGAGGATTACCAAAATTAAAGATAAAAGAATCCTTAAGACCTACACATAAGTCATGCAGGCCCTCACAAATGGAGACTTTTACACCGATATTAAACATATAAGATCTAAAGGAGACTCTAATATCCCAATACTGGGGCCTCACCTTCTGCAGTCTTGCCACCTTCTCATAGCATCCTTCCAACTCCTGCCGCAAGTTCCTGTTCTCATCTGAGAGGATCTCAACCATCTGCTGGGCTCTGGAAACTATGGCAAAAGGGTCTGCCGGCATTGGATGATAAGAAGCAGAAGACTGCTGAGCCCTAGGCATAGCTGAATAGGCTTCTCCTGGCTGTGGCTGCTGCTGCTGGTGGTGGTGGTGGTGGTGTTGCTGTTGCTGCTGACTCAGGCCAGGCTGGGTGAGACGGTAAAGATCACTCTGGTGAGTTTGATTAGGAAGGTAATGTTGCTGCTGCCTAGGTAGGTGAGCCGAGTGGTCTCCTTGGTTTGGGACCAATGGATGTTGAGCAGGAGATAATCTAGTGGATGGTGGAGACTGCAGCAAGGACAAGGAACCCCCAGACGTGAGGGAAGAAGTAGGGCTATGAAGTTGAGAGTTCCTGGCCGACAACGTCAAAGAGATGTCCTGTGTTGGCCTGTAAAACATGGAGGGTATATTAAGGTTAAGCTCTCTCCAAAGGTACTGGGGGAGAAGGGCACAAGAAAGTGACATGAGGAGGCTTTCAGTCCATCCCCCCAGACAGCTGCAACCTGAAAAGCAGGCATTAGACTATAGAGTCTCTGCAAAGACCTCCACAGTCCTTTCTAGGTCTGACCTTCTATGACTGCCTGACAGAGACGTCATCCCATAGAGGATTGAACCAGATTATCTCAAAGGTAGGTTTGTGAAAATTAAAGTGATGTATGCCTGTACACTTGGTGCTCAAGTAGGAGCATTTTAAATGAGTCTTCCTCAAGTTAATTTTTCATGTCATTTTAAACTAAACTTTTCCTGACTTCTTTCTATATGGTCTGGCACATGTAAAGAGCCAAATTTAGAAAATATGTTCTACTTGCCCAAAAGGAAACAGTGAAGAGCAGTCAACAACATCCCCCATCTTGCTATCTGCAAATCTCTTTGATACCAATATATATATTCACAAAAATGATGATAAGTAAATACTTTTTAGAGATACCAATAATTCTTATTGATTACAGTTTCAGGGAGAAACCAAGATGGTGGCATAGGTAATCATCTATATTTGCTGCCTCTCACAACCACATCAAAATTACAACTAAATTGCAGAACAACTACCACCCAGAACTGCAGGAAATCTGGCTAAATGGAAATTCTACAACTAGAGAGGTGAAGAAAGCTCATTGAAACCAGTAAGAAGTGTGGAGGCACGGAAAGTGCTGGCACCTGGATGTGCTGTTCTTTAAACTGGGAGGGAGATACATGCTCCTACTTGCTCTGAATTCCAGTTATGGATGAGACTCTGGGGGACCCAGACATATACAGGGAGAAATTAGACTATCTGGCATTGGGACAGGAATGTGAGGATGACTTATTCTTAGAGGTGCTTGCAGCACTCATTGTTCCTGTATGGGTGTGTGGGACTCAGAGAACCAGGGACTTCTCCAGTTCAGGGAAGCCATTGCTGTTTGCTCTGCCATGGTGATTCCCAGAGACCACACCCCACCCAATTTACAACATCACCCAAGCTGTGTGCATCAGCTTTTGCATATGAATGGCCTATCCTTTTGTCTAAAACAAACTGCAGCTGGGTCAGAGAGCCCCAGAGATTCCAAAAGAAAGCCCACTACCTGGTGACAGCAGTGACCTTGCTTCACAGCTGGGCCTCATCTGGGCACTTCCAAACCCCATACAAAGAAGAGAAATCTACAGATGTCTCTGTAGCTCCTTCTGGGAGGCCCCAGACAGTGGCTAACCTTGCACCTCCTTGGGGATGATAACGGATTACAACTCTTCACATCCATAAGAGACACACTCAAGGGGCAGACTCAGTAAGCACCAAAGCCTTATGGAAATAAGTCCTGCCCCATAAAGGTGTCTCCTGAGCAACAGATCTTCCAGTGTAGACACAGCTGGTCACCACAGTCATTTGGCCTGGAGGTCACTTCCTCCCAGTGATACCAATAGCAATCAAGGATTAATTACAGCAAGATTGTGCAAACATCCCACAAAGGAGTGCACCAAGAGCATCCACCTCAGGTGACTGGGGAGGCTGAACCACTGGGCCCTACAGGACACCAACCACACAAGGCCACTCTATCAACTCAAAGAAACTTACCAGCTACCCAGTACATAGAAACAAACAAAGGGAAGCAGCCAAAATGTGGATACAAAGGAACAAGTCACAAATGAAAGAAATAGATGAAAGCAAACTACTAGATATAGAGTTCAAAACCACAGTTATGAGGTTACTCAAGAATCTTCTAGAAACCTCTAAGAAATTTAGTGAGACCCTCAAGGATATAAAAAGGACCAATCAGAAATTAAGCATACACTGACTGAGAGAATAATATACAGAGATCCAACAGCAGATGTGAGGATCCTAAGAATCAAGTCAAAGGTTTGAAATATGAGGAAGCAAAAAATACCCATCCTGAAAAGCAAAATGAAAAAAGAATCCAAAAATATGAAGATAGTGTAAGGAGCTTCTGGGACAACTTCAAATGTACCAACTTCTGAATTATAGGGGTGCCAGAAGAAGAGAGAGAGCAAGATATTGAAAGCCTATTTGAAGAAATAATGACAGAAAATTTTCCCTACCTGGTGAAAGAAATAGACTTACAAGTCCAGGAAGCACAGAGAACCCCAAACAAGAGGAATCTAAAGAGGACCACACCAAGACACATCATAATTAAAATGCCAAGGGCAAAAGACAAAAAGAGAATCTTAAAAGCAGCAAGAGAAAAACAGTTACCTACAAGTGAGTACCCATAAGACTGTCAGCTTATTTCTCAACAGAAACTATACAGGCCAGAGGGAGTGGCAAGAAATATTCAAAGCAATGAATAGCAAGAACCTGCAACCAAGATTATTCTACCCAGCAAAGCTATCATATAGAATTGAAGGTCAGATAAAGAGCTTCACAGACAAGAAAAAGCTAAAGGAGTTCATCACCACCAAACTAATATTATATGAAATTCGGAAGGGTATTCTTTAAGAAGAGGAAGAAAACAGTAAAGATAAAAATTATAAACAACAAAGTGACAACAAATACATATCTATCATATCTATCAACAAGTGAATCTAAAAATCAAGTGAATAAAAAGTCTGAAGAACAGAATAAACTGGTGAATATAATAGAATCAGGGGCATAGAAAGGGAGTGGACTGACAATTCTCAGGGGGCAAAGGGGGTGTGGGGGGTACAGGAAGAGATTGGACAAAATCTTATACCTATGGACAAGGACAATGGAGAGGTAAGGGCATGAGGTAGGGTGGAAACTGGGTGAAGGGGAGCTATGGGGGGAAAAAGAGGAACAACTGTAATAATCTGAATAAAGATTTATTTTAAAAAATACTAACTGATACCTATTAGGTGGCATTTAGAGTTAGATCCCATAGTTAGTAGGATCTAACTCTATTTGTAGATAGTAGTAATAATACCATGGCCTAGAGGGGATGATAGGCAACACTATTGTACTGATTTTTGATGTACTGAATCACAAAATGTAAGGACTGGAAAGGCCTCAATGAAATAATTTAATCCAACTATATCAATAGACAGAGGGGGAAAATCAGGTCCAGAAAGAGGAAGCAGCAATATGCCAAATATTACAGAGTGAGTTACAGTGGTGCCAGGGTAGAACCTTTGTTTCCCAATTCCCATTTCCAGGCTCTATACACTACCATAATATATTGATTTCCTCATGCTGATGTTCAGATTCACAGTCTATTGCTTATAGAAAGTTCCAGGAAGAGAACTTTGGTACATTGTTCAATGTGGTTCTCTCATTTTTATATCTAAAACTGGACTACTGGCCATTAGAGAAGCATTCAGAATATGTGAATGGATCATTTCTACCATCATCACCACAAAGAAGAACATTTATCAATACACACAAAAAAGTTTATACACCCCACCCCAAGCCCATGCCCAATGCACCTTATTTGCTCCTACATTCTGTGGATGCTTGCCCTACAATTGATAGTTCTCAATCCAGGGAAAACAGATGGCTAAGAGCATGGGATTTGGATCCCAACAGAGTTTAGAGACCTTTGCTACTGCTTACTAGCTGTATAACATCATTCAAGTTACTTTATCTTCAAGAGCCTGTTTCCTTCCTGAGGCTGCAACTTAATTACAAAAATACTGTACTCTTCTCATTTTGGAGCTCAATAGGAATTAAAAGAGTCTTTTATCTACCTCCCAGAGAGATAGGTTGACCCTGTTAGTGATTTTACTCATCAGATATTCATTTAATCTTTGCACTGAATTTAATGCAATTCATGGTGGAACTGGGACAAATCACCAGAAGCAATTAACTTTTAACTGGTATTCCAGATGCTAAAGCACATCTCTCCCACACACACTTCAGTTATCATTATTGTTCATTTATATAACCCGACAAGAGATCCTCACTATTAGGGATTTTTACTGCTATAAAATCATTCCTACCATTTGCTTATGGACACCCAATTACCTGGATGTTCACCAGAGCCCTCAAACCTGCTTCAGCCCTAGTTTCTGTCTCTCAGCCCCATTGAAGCCTCTGGTGTACCCATATTCTTCCAACTTCTTATATATGTCACTATAAACATTACTAAATATTGAAGAGGGCATGAGAACTATTTGTGGATAGAAGAATTTACATGGTTCTCCTGATTACAACTGGAAAGTTACTACCTTCACGTGACCTTTCTTTCCAAGAGCTCAAAGCACTCCTCCAATCAAAGGCCTGGAAGCTGTTTACAAATACATATGTGCATATGTGTATATGTATATGTATACGATGATATAATACTAGGGGCCCAGTGCACGAATTTGTGCACCTTGAAAGGAACTGTGGGCTGCAAGGCTGCAGTCAGCCCAAGGGTGGGTTCTGGCCCATCCTTTGTGCCCCTGCCTGGCCCTTCCCGCCACAGCCCCTGGTCCCCTGTATGCTGGCAGCTCCGCTCCCTCCACTGTCGCTCCCACACTGACACCACTAGCCCCACTCACACCCGCTGATAGCACAGAGTGATTGGGGCCAGCTCCAACAGTGGGTGTGAGTGGGGCTGGCGCCATCAGCTGGTGTGAGTTGTGGTTGCTGCCCCAATCACTCCTCAGGAGTAGGAGGAAGTGGAGAAACCCTCAGGGGTGATCAGGGCTGGCAGCTGCTGCTTGCACCTGCTGATAGTGCCGAGTGATAAGGGCCTGCGCTGGCATCAGGTGTGAGCATCAGGTGGGACCACAGTGTGTGGGAGCAAAGAATTTTCAGTAACTACCAGAGGCTTGCCCCAATGATAGTGACTGGTGCCCCACCTTGGTCTGGCACCTGTGCTCACCTGCTCCACTATCCCACAGTAGCTGACGCCCACCATGTTCTGCACTTGCCCCCTGGTGGTCAGCACACATCATAGCAACTAGTTGTTCAGTTGTTTGGTTGTTCTATCATTTGATCTATTTGCATATTAGGGTTTTATATATATAAATATGTGTGTATGTGTATATACACATAAATATAAATAGATAGATGATAGATAGATAGATAGATAGATAGATAGATAGATAGATAGATAATAGAGTCCTGGTACATGAAATTCAGGCATGGGGGGTTCCCCCAGCCCAGCCTGCACCATCTCCAATCCAGGACCCCTCACGGGATGTCTGACTGCAGGGATTGGGCCTAAACTGGCAGTCGGAAATCCGTCTCGCAATCCAGAACTGCTGGCTCCTAACTGCTCGCCTGCCTGCCTGCCTGATCACCTCTAACCACCTCTGGCTACTGGCCTGATGCCCCTAACTGCTCCCCTGCCCACCTGATAGTCCCTAACTACCTCTGCCTGCTGAGCTGATTGCCCCTAACTGCTCCATCCTGTTGGCCTGATTGCCCTCTAACTGCCTCCCTCCCTGTCAGCCTGATTTCCCTCTAATTGCTCCCCCTGCTGGCCTGATTCCACCCTAACTGCTCCCCACTGCTGGCCTGATCGCCCTCTAACTGCTTCTGCCTTGGCCCCTGCCTCTGTGGCTTTGTCCAGAAGATGTCCAGTCTAATTAGCATATTACCCTTTTATAAGTATAGAATAGTGGCCTGGTGCACAAAATTCAGGAAATTTGTGCACATTAAAAGGGAATTAATTAGAGGAAATATTTTAATATTGCTATTTGCCCTTTCTCTATAATACAAGTGTCAGAGATGAAAGAAAATTAGTAAAATGTATATGAAAATCTTCCTCCTGTCAGAGTCTGGGGCATGCTGCAGGACCCAGAGTCAAGTCCCTGCCCAGACGCACTTGCCTCAAAATCTCATGAGACCCAGACCCGGTTGGCCTCACTCCCACTGGGCAAGATCCAAATCTGTCAAGCCCTGCCAGGCAGTGGGTGCAGCCTGAGGTCCCCTGGCCCACATCCAGGGTGCGGGGCACACCTTGAGGTGCCCCATCAAGCCTCACTGGGTGGGAGTGCAGCCTGAGGCCCACTATCAAGCCCTGCTGGGTGGGGGGCATGGCCTCAGGTCCCCTGCCTTGGCTCAGCACCACACAGCCTCAGGTTCCTGCTCATTAAGGCTCGTTACAGGAACTTGGCCTCTACTGTGGGCACAGCCATCTTGACCATGACATTGTGACAGTCAATTTGCATAGTCCCTCTTTATTAGATGAGATGATAATCTTAAATTTATATATAAATTTAATGTCCTGGAATTTGTTGGGGCTATTGGATATCCTGGGTAGAAAAGAGAGGCTTATATTTCATGTTCTCCAATCCAACCCTCAAAATTTATAGGAAAAACAAGCATATCAACCTCCATCTTCATTGTCAGGATTTGGAAATCCAAGGCCTGGTATGTATTCTCTTTTAAAGACTGAATGCCCATGTGCCGGGGCAGAGGGGAGGCTAGGAGAAGGTCAATTGGAAAATAAGGAGACATATGTACTACTATTTGTAATACTTTAAACAATAAAAAATTAATTAATTAATTAATTAAAAATTTTCAAAAAAAAAAAAAAAGGCTGAATGCCCAGTTCTGAATGGGGCTTCCTCCTCCCAACTCCCCTGGGTGCCATCAGCAAACCAGGCCTCTCCTTTAAACAGAGTGTCCACTAGTCTCTCCCTCCTGTCTGGAGGCTGAAAGGCCCCTCCTTGCCCTGAACAGCTCATGGCCTCCTGGGGACCTCCGAAAGGAGAAGACCACAAGATCTGTGAAAAGCAGTCTCCAGAGTCAAATAAGCCCAGGACTATAGTGGCCCTGGCCATGACTCTGGCTACTGCCTAGGAGATAAGGCAGTTGCCCCTCAGGTTCCCCAGGATGGAAAAAGAAGCAGATTTTAGTGCACTGTGATGTTGGGAAGATCAAGGCAGTCCATCCTTGGCAGGTTTGTAAACATGAAGCAAGGCTTGGGCAGTCACAAGGAGAGAGAAAGCCCTCCAGCCAATGAACTCCATCTGGGCTCCAGCATCCACCCACCACAAAAAAAGCAGGGCAGTATTAACACTCTTGTGAAGTTTCCACTTAGAGGAAGGGACTGAGGAATGACAGGGTAAGGGGAGAGTTGCAGGGGATATCAGAGGAAGCAAAAACACACTTGAGACTAAATAATACACATAATAGCAATAGTAAAGGTGGAAGTTGGGTAAGTGGCACTCACCCCAGCACAGGAGCATGAATCATTCCCCACTGACATATTAACCAGGAATAAGCTGCCAGCAGACAATAGAATCACATGATCCAATGGAAGCCCTGACCTGCATCCCTGCCCCTTCCCTCCCTTCATTCTGCCCCTTCCTAAGATAGCCTGGTTTAGTGCTCTGTGGAAAAGGGGAAGGAGCATATATGCAGGACAGAGGCCAATAGCCAAAATCAGCATCCCCCCAAGAAGGGAGTACTCCCTCCCAGAGACAGACAGCTTTGCAAAGACACAAAAGAAAAGCAAAAACCGGTCCATTCAGTTGACATACCCACCTTCCACCCTGCTACCTCACTAACTGGAAGCCCCTGCCCTTCCCTGCCACATACTACACACACACACACACACACACACACACACACACGCACACGCACACGCACACGCGCGCACTCCTGGCCCACACAAGTGCAAGCCCACACTCATACTCTCACCAGAGCAGGTGCCACCAACAGCCTGGAACCAAATTTAGTCTCCCCACAGAAACAGTGCCTTTCCCAGGCTCCGTGGTAGTGAAGCTGTGAATCCTGGATTGGACTGCAAATTCTTGATTGTTTCTCTTGCACAACCAGCTCTGCTCTGAACTACAGAGTTAGGTCACCCTTAGATTCCGCTAAACAAGGATTTTAAGAAACCTCAGGTCTGGGCACAATTTCAACAATTAAAAGGAGGTGGCTGATTTACAAACAGAGAAGATTTAATTTTTAAAAGCAGTTGATAAATGTATAAACCCCAAATGCAGAAAAGGCTCAGCACTTACAAAGACAAAAGAGTCAGAGAATTTTTCATTCTTCACATGTCCTGGCTTTGTTTCCCATCTGGAGTTCTGAGCATTCAGGATATTTATTTTTTAAGTGGGATGGAGGGCATGGGGAAGATGAAGTAATAAAAAGATTGTTTATAACATTTTGTTCATTTTAACAGCAAATCTAGCATTTCACTGCACCTTGAAAGGCAAACAAACAGCAATTTGTTCCAAGAGCTTGTTTTGCATCCCTATCTGTAATTTGTGGATTAAGAACTAGGAATTTAGTCTTCTAATTGTTTGGTGCTAACAGCAGTTACTTGGAAAGATATTCACAAACTCTTAAAGCAAATATGGAGGACAAATGTGTCACCACTTGAAAGTGTACACTTCAGGAAAGCAATTCATCTACCTCCCCCCTGCCAGCAATTTGTCAATAGGTGTCGCTCCTTAATCCCATGCCCTGCAAACATTTTATTGCCTGAATTTTTCTGATGCAGTCCCAAACTTCACACTGAGCATCTTTTAAGTTTTTTTTATTCATTGAGCATATCAAGCACCCTGTTCCTCTCCCATCGAAAAAAAGAAAAAAAATGTTAGAGCAAACCTGTCCATTAAAATGTTGCTCAAAAGAGGGTAAGCAGCATGAGCTCTGCTGCTTTTGGTGACAGGAAGATAGAACCACAGATAATGTAGGAGGGAGGAGAAAATATAAGTATCTTCCTGTAAAACAGATGCAGCTAAATTTTTCTGGTCATTTAATCAGTATGGGAAGAACAAAAATCCCTCTTTGGGTTCTTTATTATTTATTTAGGCAGATCAAAGGACTTTTCCATCTAGCTTCAAACACTGTGGGAGCCATTTCAGATCACGGACAATACTGGTGAATGAGTTCTGAAAATAGCTTTCCTGGGGAGGCGGGCTATGTGCTGAGTGGTGGGGTTTTGGATTCTGCTCCACACTCCAGCCAACACACTACCCTCCCACAAGGCAACCGATGTCAGCCCATCCACATACGGTAGGGAGTCCCACAGTCTCTTTCCATACTAATGGGATGAACAAAACAAAAACCCTGGCTTCATTGACATTTTGCTGGCTTGGACAGGTTTCCACTAAGCTAAGCAGTCCAACAGACCAACCCCTCCCTGGGTCTTCCGCTTCATTGGACAGATGGGAATTGGGTTCTTGATCTCATTTAAACCGGAAGGGCCCTGACCATTACCCCATTTCCTGTTCCAAACCACTTATCAGAACTTAGGCTCCTGCCCTCTGAAAGCTGCACGGAAGAGTTAAGGGGAAAAAATCCTAAACTGGCAAAGTGAATTGTCTCTGGCTAAAAAATGAACCTGGAAGGGGAAAATAATGAAATACCAGGAAATGCCAGGTGCATTCTCTCACCTTACCTCTAACTCCACCCCTTGACTGCCTTGTCTCCACAGTCACCCAATGAAGAACTTTAAGCCAAGAGGCTTTTTCCCAAAGCAGTAAGAAGGAGACAGGAAGCAAAGAGTTAGACATCAAAGAGATTCACAAGCCTATAGTCTGGGGGCCCCCTAAGGAAAAGGCCACCCAGTCCAGGCACTTCAAACCACACAGCCATCCATAATCACCCATGGTAACAGGGCAGGAATACCGCGTAACTTCCATCATTGTTGCCTATATACTGAAATACTACTAATCAGAGACATCATCCCAATAGCAATAATAGAAAAAATGAACTGCATAATGGAATCATAATATCTGGTTGATACAATGGACCCTTGAATAAATCAGAACTATACATGGGTGGGCAAAAGTAGGTTTACAGTTATAATACAAATAAATAATACAATAATTAATAAATAATAAAAGAATAAACTATGTGTTTTGAGTATTCACAACTACAAACTTACCTTTGCCCACCTGACTATTTAGGAAGAATTGAATATATAAAACAGTACTCCTGAACTAAGGACAAATGGTAGAGAAATCATGGGTGTATTTCACCTTCTACATTTTAGCATATGACCAAAACTTATATATAATACTAGTGGGCCGGTGCACAAAATTCATGCATGGAGGGTTTGGTTCCCTCATCCCAGCCTGCACCCTCTCCAATCGGGGACTCCTTGGGGGATGTCCAGCTACCAGTTTAGGCCTGATCCCTGAACTGGCAGTTGGGCATCCCTCTCACAATCTGGGTCCTAACTGCTGGCTCCTAACCCCTCACCTGCCTGCCTGCCTGATCGACCCTAACTGTCCTCCCCTGCCGGCCTGATCTCATCCCCAGCTGCTCTCCCCTGCCAGCCTGATCTTGCCCCCAACTGCCTCTGCCTGCCTGATATCACCCCCAAATGCCCTCCCCTGCAGGCCTGGTTGCTCCCAACTGATCCCCCCTACCAGCCCGATCTTGCCCACAACTGCTCTCCCCTGCCATCCTTATCTTGCCCCCAACTGCCTCTGCCATCCTGATCTTGCCCCCAACTGCCCTCCCTTGAAGGCCTAATGTCCCCCCAACTGCCCTCCTCTGCCGGAAAATTTGGTTCTGATTGGTCGGTTTCTGTGCCAGTCAGCGTCCAAAGCTCCACCTCCTTCCTAGGCAGCCATTTGGCTCCTCACAGTTGACCCAGATTTTGTTCTGATTGGTTAGTTTCCATGCCAGTCAGAATCTCTGGGCCTATCAGCGGCGCCTGATCAGAAAGGCAGAACTAATAAGCAGCCCCGGTGGAGGCCTGGAAAGAAATGGAGGCAGGACTGCTGGGCAGACTGGGAGAGAAAGAGAGAGGCAAGTGCTGATCAAAAGCTGCCACAGAGGGAATAGATCAGTCCCTGCTTCTCTCTTCTGGCCTCTCTCTGGCCCTGATTTGCAGCCTCCTCAGCAGTCAGTGAAACCATCGCTGACTGCAGGACTGACTTCCGGTTGGTCTAGCCTTGGTCCTTACCGGTCGTTAGGACCTACGGTTTTTATATATTAGGTTGATGTGAATTTAAATTACATGCTTAAAAAAACACAACAGGTAACTAACAAACAAAGTCTCTACAGAAGAAAGATGAAGCAATCCAGATTTCATAAACTGAAAGGAAGTACAAGACAAGATATATTCTGAACCTGCATGTTCACCTACAATAACATTTTGGTGTTTGTTTAGTGTTCAAAAGAATCACAATAATTCCTTCAAAAGATGTGTTCACAAAAATATGTGATGAGAGTTTTGCAGAGGGGGATAAGTAGAAGTGACAGGATATTCCAGACTAACTTTAAGTCCAAGGTAATTTGCTTCTGCTCCTAAAAGAAGGGTTTAAAACTCACAAGATGAACACTGACACTTCTTTCAATATCCTAGAAGATAGGACAGCAAATAGCTGCTGAAATCAAGATTTTTGCTCCTGTTCATCCACTGGGCAATTGAGGCCACATTCAACCTATAACCTTCAAGGAATATTAATACGGTACTAATTATGGCTAGAAATTCAGGTTGACAGGAAATTTACTAAGTCAGGGGCCAGCCATGCATTGCAGAGTCTGTTTTACCAAACACTGGCCCATTCCTGCCCTTAAGATTCCTAACACACAGCAGAAGCTGGTTGGGGGAGGAGGTCAGAAAATTATAGAAAGGGAACTCTCTTACCTGGCTGCTCCATACTCAGGGGGATGCTGATACCTCATCAGTTGCCCCTCTGTTCTCCCTGGCTGGTTCAGACGATGCTCACTATAGAAGTGCCCTGGCTCTTGGGGCTTGCACACTACAGACTGGGGTGGCATGCCCTTGAAGGGATACTCTGGTGGGGGGCCTCGGTGTTCCACGCCCTTCAGGCTATGCTGGCCGGGAGGCCCTTGGGCCTTGTAGAATTCACTGGAACTTGTGGGATTCTTGTAGAGATCATTGGGTTGTGGTGGGGAGAGTGGAGCGCTGGTAACAGGCGGATGGGCCTTAACTCCACTGGTGGCCAATGACATCTGCATTAGTCGTTCACTCAAAGAGCGGACATGTCCTTGCTTAAGGTCTCTGAGTCCTTCATCCTGGTGCATCTTCCCAGGATTGAGACGCTGAACTGATGGGCGTCCCTCCGTTCTCATCTTCTGGTTGGTGACTCCAGTGACATAGAAGGCAGCTCCAACACTGGCATGCTGTTGGCCCCGAAAGTACTGGGACTGGACCTTGGCTTCTTCATAGGTTGGGAGTTCTTCATTATTCTGTATTCGAGGGGAAAGTTGCTTCTCCATGATGATATTTTCTGACTGAATTTCCTGCCCTTGGGGTTCTTGTCTAGCAGCATGTGCTACAAGCTGTTGGTGATGATCTTGGGGACTCAACATATCATTCTGAGGACCTGGGTTTCCACTGCCACTGGGGAAAGTTGGGACAGTCCCTGTGGCTTGCTGGTGTATGGCAAGCAGGCTGCGATTCTCATTAGGATTGCCATAGCGAAGCTGCTCTTGTAGCAGACGCTGCAACACCGTGGTTCCTCCACTTGGCTGTTCTTCAGAATTTCTCATCTCTATTGCTGGTGGTGCCTTGTGAAGAGAGAGAGAAATTGGGCACCTGGGCTGCCCTTGACCTAGGAAGGGGAAACAGGAAGCTTAACACCCAATTGATGGATAAATCATTCCTCTAAAGGGGAAAAATGGGTATGGGGGGTGAGGATTCCATTGCAGATACAAAGTAGAGAATTGAATCTAGAATTAATAGATTAATTGTTGGTGACTCCTGACTCTAGCATTGATATGATGAGGAACGTGGAGGCATAAGAGCTCTCTGTTTCCTCTTTCACTTTTAGCATGGGTTAAATATTTAATCTTGACTTAACTCTGAAGAAGACAAGACAAATCTGGAGCAATCAAGTAGTGTGATCAGACAGGGCAATTTTTCTAGGACCTTACTTACAAGGTTTATCTCTCTGTATTTTATTTCAATGAAAAATACACCTGTGGTAGTGGGGGCAGGACAGTGGAGAGAAATTGTCCCGTAGACAGGATCTGTAAAGCAGTTCAGCATGTGAAGGTAGTTATAGAATGCCAAATAATAAGTAAATACATAAAAGGTGATGAGAGCTTGGCTTGCACCAGATAGAAATGAATCCTGCTTGATGGATATCATTTTCTGTGATCTCATAAAACTCTGAAACATATTTTTTTAAAAGGAATCCTTTTTGTATTGTCCATTTTGGATGTTCCCTGGCTTAGTAAGAGAAGGGCTTGGAATCATTGTTATTGATAAGTTTTTCTTTCAGCCATCCAGGAATTGTCTTTGAGAGTTTGTTGTTGTGGTGGTTGGGTGCTTAAGGGAAAACCCTCTTTCATTTAAGAGGGCCTCTGAGAGCACTTAGAAATTGGAAATTTAAAAGGTTATCCTTCTGGGAAGGGTATAATTATAATACTCCCCCTCAACTAATTCTTCCTAAGGAAGTAATATAGATTGAGTGAAACATATCAGTAGTAAGACAACTCAAGATTTACATTCTAAGCATGCCATGGTTTTACAGGGTAACCTAAACAACTGATTCCTCTTTTCGTATTTTCTAGTCCCCCACCTAAAAAATTATACAGGTGACCTCTTACCTTGTCTCTCTCTCTGCACAGTATAATAAGTAATGCATATAAACTCATTACAGGCTCAAAAAATCTTTGGACCGAATCTGTCTCTCCTGTTATATACTATAATTTAATACTTAATGCTCAATAATGAAACTTTCACTCTAAGGATCTTAAGTAGTGTTGGATAGTGGACATGATGTCACACAAAAAGTTACAATAAAGGTAAACCTAATCCACTCTTGGGTTCCTAGATGAGAACTCTGGAATCCTGGTTACAAGGCCCTGATTTCTATATTAAATAGCCTCTGAAAACATGACCCCCTTTCCTTTAGTCTTACAGGAAGTGACCCAAAGATGTGTATGGTAGATAGAGAATAATCATCTTCTCTCCTCTTGCACTTCTTGCATCATTATGCTGGTTTCTAATTATTGTATTGAGTAGCTAACCTTCCAAAGGCCCTTCTTAAACCTCATTAATCATATTTTGGGGGAAGAGCACACCAAGTGGCTGAGAAAACTGCCCTCAAGCTCCCTTTCCCTCCCTCCCTCCCTCCCAGTGACCCACTGTGACTCCTGTATTTAAACTGTCAGATTGGGATTTTCTGATAGGCTGAGAAATATAACATATAAATCTCTTTCAGTGCCTGAAACTGGCAAAATGACTGCCAAACTACTTTTCCTTTCTCAAAAAAATGGAAACAGAAGTATGTATGATCACAGAAAAATCACTTATAAAACCCCTCTTGCAAGGCAATGAAACCCAGATATTGAGCTACCCCAGATCCTGAAGAGTAAGTATACCACCCCCTCCCATTCCACACCCACCCCACCCTGCATGCATACCAGCTTGCACACACTCAGGCACACATACACATTGGTGATTCATACCTATTTCTGCTTTCTTTTAGGCTTAAAGCCTTGATCAGGATAGGGAATTCTTGCTTATGAGCAGCTCCAGAAACCGCAACGGCAGATTCCCTCTCCCCTAACACTCAGGTTCAGGTTAAGCGCCGCCAAGAGTCCAACCAGTGGTCACTCTGAAATGTTCAGGAGGGGGAGGGAGGAGAAATAAAAACGTCGTTTCTATTTTGCCACCAATGGCCAACTGTTAACCAAACCAGTCCTTCCAAGGGAATGATTTGTCCTCCCATGTGCTTGCCTTTTATATGAGTGGCAGAATCCATTTCCACCAAGACAGAAAGAAATGTCACTATCCAGCAGTATGTTCAGGAGATCGACCAGTCTCCAGGAGATGGAAATGTCCAGATCTGAGACTGGGAAATTGCTCTGCTCTAGCCTCACAGCCCCAAAAGCCACTGCTTTGATTCTGAGTTGAAATGATGAGTAATGACAGAAACCATAACCACAGTCACCTTTAGGGTGTTTCCTTTAAATTTCTATCAGAAGCAGGACAGGTGAATGAGGCCCCACATCCCAGAAAAAAGGCAGTCATCAGAGGGCAGGTTTTTGGACAAATATAAATGTGCAGTGGCACTCCCAACTCAACTGCTACAGACTCAGCTGGGCAGAAGCAATCCCAAACTCCTTTTTACCTAAGTCATTCAGCATTTATCGCATACTGGCTATTCCAGATACTCTCCAGCCTCATGCTAGAGGAATACAACAGACACAACGTATTGTTCCTGCCCGCACAGAGTTTCCAGTCTGATCAATGGCCCATCCATGCTTCCTGGAGCAGCAAAGGCAACTGCTCTTCTCAGTGCATAGCAGCAACACCTCTCCCTCAAGAAGATGCCTCCACTTGCTTTCTTTTCTCAGCACTTCCACAGCCCCCGTGTCTCCAAAAACGGAAAGGCTAGACTCACACAATCAAGACTAACTGCAAACACCCATCAGATAAGGGTTTGAGATAGTCCTCATTTCTAATTACTGCTTTGACCCTCAGAAAAGGTCCTGCAGGCTCAACCAAAATGATTATCAAACAAGAGTTTGTGTTTAAGTGGCACGCAGATGATCCAAATTCTTATTTTCTGTCCTGCCTTGGGCATGACTCACTAATATCACTTAAAGGAAAGGCTTTAATCTACACCAGAGACACCCTTTTGTGGAGCAAGGCAAAGCAAAAGAAGCACACAAGCATCTCCGTATTTCAGGAGCATGTCCAAAATATCTGAGTTTTTTAAAAATCCACAAAACCACACAGTGATTAATTTAACATTATTTACTTGCAATGTTGCCAAAAATAAAATGAACAGATATAGAGTGAGAAAACATGGAAATTTGCCTTTCCATCTTGTTTTGGCCCAACGTGTATTCACAGTCAAAAGCAAAAGCATCTCCCATCTGTAAGGTAATTATTTTGGGGTGTCTCCCCTAATTTCAAAAAGAGGAACAACTTCTAATTGGAATCAAAACTGGACTATTAACAGAGCTATAGTAAATAACCACTGTGCTTCTGTTGTCCAATTCTGAACAAAAAAGCTGTGGTGTTTTTTTTTTTTAACTGAAACACGCAGAAAACAGCCCAAGGCTTCTAAACTTGGACCCCTGGAGAGAAACCACCATACAATGCTTTGCCAGTACTATTTAGATTCTTCATGCCAATCTTGACTGGCTTGCTTCTAATGCCCAGCTCCTCACCACAAAAACTTTACTTGTCCAAAGTCTCACTCTCTTTCTTTAATTTTGTCCTCTCTCTTACATATCCTTTTCAAAACTCAAATCATTTTAAGTCAACTGGACACAGACTGTCCCTCTCCCATAACCCCGCCCCCTGGCCTTTTTTGTTTCTGTTTAAAAGAGGAAAAGAACTCAGCCTAAGAAAAAGGCTTTGCCGAGTTCTCTCCAGTTTGCTGATTGCTTCTTAAAAAACTTATGATCATCTACATATTAATAGTCACATAAAAAGGAAAACACTACTCCATTTATTTATTAGAGAAAGGAAAGGAAAATATTATTGTCTCATGTGCAAGAACTAAAATAGTATGAACTCTGAAATCTTTAATCTGCCCACAGATTTAATCACCTCAACTATCAGGGGTCTGACATCATCTTCAATCAATAAAATAACCTTGTTTCTCCTGGACGAGCAGACTGTCCCTGAGGATATTTGATAGGGGAAGAAAGGATATCCGTGGTTCTCTCTTTAAAAATGCAATTTGAATCTATATATCCAAGTCTTCTGTAATAACAACAGGTCAGCAAGGCCAAGCTAAATTCTTACTCCCTTTGCAGTCATTGGCCTCTCCCTGAATACCTGGGAGATTGAGCCAAAATACATTAGTGAGAGCCCAGATGTTTCCCAACCCAAGTCCCAGAAAATCAACATGACAAGGTGGCCAAATTCCCACCCTTCAAATACATTTTGAAATATGCCTATAACATCTTCTCTTTGTCCCTTCTATCTCCTCCTATTCTGCCCCCACCCCTCACTCCACCAACCACGATGAAGAATCAAGTCTAGGAAACCTGTTTCTCTGCTAAATCTTGGTCAACTTGTTCATACAATTTTACTTCCAGTTCTCTGGAAATAAGCCAATTCAAAGTTTTCCCTGTATCTGCATGCACATATTTGTGCATAAAACACACAAGCACACACACACATGCACAACCCTCCCACACAAAGAAAGGCAAAATGGCCCACTGAATTCTCTCATGTCCTCTCTGATTGGTCCATATTGTGGCATGAGGTGTCCTAGCGAACACCTTTCTCAATAATCTTGCAACTCAGGATACTAATTCACTTCCTCTGGGAGGTAAGAAACAATGGTCCTTTTGCTGGTTAACCCTAAACTTTCGATGGGTAATGGGCAGGCAGTATAAACACCATGGTTAAGAGCCAGGGCCTAGAGTTACTCTATCCAAGTTCAAATTCTGGATCTATGGTTTACTAACTTACCTCATACATGTCTCTTGACCTCCGCAACTTTCAAATTTCACCATTTGCAAAATAGGAATAACAGTGCTCATGCCTCATAGGGTTTTATAAAGCTGAAGGGAGGTAATCCATGTAAAGTATAAACACAGAGCCTGGTACATAGTAAAGACTCAGTAAAAGTTAGTTATTAATATTATTTCAAACTGGCTTTTTTTCTAGAAGGCTCTTCAATTTTATAAAGTAAGGTTGGTTTTGTAAAATCTTTATTTGAAACTCAATTTGTGTGCAGAGGTCCTAAAATCAGTGAATGTTGGAAGAAAGACTCTTGGGAGACCATCCAGTGGTCCAACCCTCCCTTTTTATAGATGAAGATGTCAGAGCTTAAAAGGGGTCAGAGCCAGGGCCAGAATACAGGTTTTATTACTCCAAAGGGAACAGTCCTTCCACCAAAATATATTATCTAGCATATTAGTTTATACATAGAAGATGCTTAATAAATATTTATTAAATTGAATTGACTCTAGTTTTAAAAGACTATGAATTGGGGCTTAATGCTACCACCAATTTTTCAATTCCATTACAAGATGATAAAAGGGGAATCCAAACAGGGAGAGGGTTGTGTTTAGTTAAAAGTATGGTGGAAGGACCTTACACACTAGCTCCTCTGTATGCAGATAGGCCGGGGAGTAGCAGGAACCTCCACTGATCAATATTTCCAGGCCCCTGTTGTAGGTCTTGTCACCATCAAAATGACTTGGTACTTACTGTTACTTAAGTCTAGTACTAGCTTAAGAAAAGGCTTTGAGTCAGCCCTGCTTCTTTGCTCCTAGCTCTTCCTCAATCTAGATTAGGTTAGAAATTTATTTTAAGAACCACAGTAAGACCTTGGCATTTCCAAATCTTACTGAGGATCAGTATCAGTTATCTGTTTCTGAGATGACAACTCAAAGGTGTGGTCAATTTGGTCCCAGTTTTACTTTTCTGTACTATAAATCAATTAAGTTGAACATGTTAACAGCCAACAAAAGTGATTAACCCTAAAATGTACAGGAGCAGTGAAATACTGGGAAGCAAGAAAAATACTATTGCCACCAACCCCCCACCTTGCTCCACACATAGCCATTTCCAGGGAGGAATAAACATATCACACCATCACATCCCATTTCTTCTTGCTTCAGAAAGACTATAAGCAGTCCATAAATTCATATTGAGTATAAACTGAGAAAAGTTTAAAAATATACCCAAGAAGCTATCTACTTTACCAATATCCTATTTTCAATGGCATAGTACTCACTTTTATTTTTACTTATTTTACAAGTAATCTAAGCACAATACACAAATATTTTAACAGAAAAAAAATCACTCATAATCCTAGCAACTCAACCCAAACATTATTAATATTATAGAATATTTCCTTTCGCTTTTTTCTTTGTATACTTGTGTTTTTGCAAAGCAATGAAATATGAATGTACATGTAATTTTGAATGCTACATTTCACTTTATCATAAGCACTTTCTCCATGTTGAAGCATAGACTTCATAACAAACACTGCAATGACTGTGTAATAGTCCATTAAATAAGTGTGTCAAAATTCACTTACTCTTTTTCCAATATTCAGACATTTAAAGTGCTTTCAATTTTGGTCTAGTCTAAATAATGTTATAAAAACATCTTTTGATTTAGCCTTATTCAATATTTTGGATTGTTTCCTAATTATAGAATCCCAAAAGTAAAATTAATGGTCAAGGAGCATGAATGTTTTTAGACAACCCACTAAAAAAATAAAACTAGCAAAACATCAAAGTCCCATGAAATCTCTCCTTCATTTAATGAAAAGTTATCCTGCTCCCACTTCTCCACCATGGCAAAGCAGGACTCCTGGGAGGGAAAGAAGCCAAGAGAAGCAGTGAGGTATCCCAGTGACTTTCAAAATGGCAGCGTGGAATGTGGACTCCCTTGTGAATCCAGCTTGCATGCACTTGTCCCAAATTGCCACCCAGTCAAGAAGCTCATTAGTAAAAGTATCAGGTGGATAAGAAGAGGTTCAAGGCCTGTAATGGCTTATATCATGTTTCATTTTTTGCCCTTGCAAGGATCTGACAGTCAGCTTGAAGACATTCAGTTCTAGTGACCCCACGTGCTAAATTCTCAGAATTAAACTGGTTAATTTTCCAATATCAATATTCAATATATTTGAGAAGATATTGTGTTATATAGAAAGAAATAAGCATAGATAACCAATGTGACTGTGCACCCCTAATTTTCACTCACAGTTAAGGTGGCACATTTAAGGTCAGCCCTGTTTAGTATTATATGGCTAAGTGGCATCTGTCTTAAATGGCCAAAGTGTTATGTAGTCCGAGGTTTATTTGCAGACTCCACCATAAAAGTCATCCAGTCCTAAGGCAAGGGAGGAAACAGGCCAGCGATGCCTTAGCGAGAGCAGACACAACAGGCATCTTTCCTGGGCTGCAGACAAAAGAGAACAGTGCTTTCCACCTTCTCCTTGAAGGTTTTCCCCTAATCTTTGTTCATTTTCCCCCTGCCCCCAACTCTGCTCAATATGGAACTTAATTCTCTCTCTTCACAGTTTCTACTGGACTTCATATATAGCTCTATTAGAAAACTTATCAAACCATATTTTCCACAAACATTTATTAAGCACTTAACTATAGCCAGAAACTGCAAAGGTCCTAGGGTGGAGGGAGAGAGAGGGGGAGAGAGAGAGAGAGAGAGAGAGAGAGAGAGAGAGAGAGAGAGAGAGAGAGAGAGAGAGAG
>PVJC01015247.1:0-35316 GCA_004026665.1 Murina feae
AAGAGGCTAAGTGCTTGCTGAGAGTCACACTGCTTAGAGGACTTGATCCCAGGCCTGCCAGCATCCAGAACCCTCTATACTCTCTACCATTGTGTATGGTCTGCGGCTGGAGTGGAGACTGTAAAGGGAGTCCCACAGCATTGTGAAGGATGTGCTGGTCATCAGCCACTCCTCCTTCTGAGGTGGGTGTCATTGTCATCCCCCTTTTATAGAAAGTGGCTCAAGAGAGGTAGTTATGGGACTTGGACCAGGTCCACAGACTTGACCTCTTGAGTTCCATCTACCTGTGCTGTGGGCAGTTGGAGGGTCTGCGGAGGAGCAGGTATAGGCTTGGAGCCCCATGCCTGAGCCTGGGTGCTCCCAGGGCCACTCTTCTAGGGACTGTGAGTGATGCACAGAGCCCCAGCCCAGCCCCACCCTGGGCTGAGCATGTCCCTGCTGAGTCCTCCAGTTTACCAGGTGTCTCCTCAGGGGGCCATAGCAGCAGTTGGAGCTGGGTGGGGACAGATGTCGCTGGCTGCATTGCAGCCCACCCTCGGCTCATTAGAGCTGCTGTCACATCCATCACCTCCAGAGAAAGGCAAACACAGAAGGAGGGTCCAGGAGCCATCACTCAAGGGCTCCTCAAATACAGAAGCCGCAATCCTTCCTGATTCACGATGAATTACGGAATTATTTCCCTTCACACTGATTTCTGCCAGACACCCCCATGCTCACCACGCCACCTCATGCTCCCCGCAGCTCTCGTGACAGATCCAGCCCGGCAGGCCACCTTCCAGAGGACCCTCCATCCGGGCCCACGTGCTCCTGCACACACCTGAAGGGGCATGGAGCGAGGCCACTTGGATGCTATCCTCCACCTGCTAATGTGCCAGCGTCACCTCACCGCTGTGTGGATCAAGACGATCTTCCAAATGTGGTGCAGCCGGCCCAGCGGAGGAGCACGGCTCTGCCAGGAAGGAGAGGAAACAGTACACCCCCCCTCCCTGCACCCCTCTCTGCCACCCCCTGAGGCCCACCCCTCCCTCCTGGGGTGCTTACAATAGACAACTGTACTGTGGCCTTGCCTGCTGACGACTGGCTGTGCAGGCCTCCTTCCAGCAGAGCCCTGGGCAGCCAGACCCCTCTGTAGTTGTCAGCCTGGGCCCCCGAATTCACAGACTCTGGAAGCTGAGGCAGGGGGTGGGTTGGGGGGGACTGACTCTGCGTGTTCATTTTCTTCTTTACGGAGTTTACTTCCCATTCTCCACAGCCCGAGGTCCAAGAAATGACCAGTCCCACGTACAAATGAAAATGCCAAGTCACAAAGAACTAAGCTGGTCTCAAGCTGGTTAAGTCCCCTTCACTGATAGTTCTTACTCTCTTGGTGACCCTGTGACTCAAGGTCACACCCGGGGCCCCTGACAGAGTTCTGGCCTGTCTGACACCCATCCTCCTGCTTACTTGTCCACAGCTACCCAGGACCTCCACATGCAGCCCACCCCGTACCCCCCGACAGCCCCTTCTCTTCTGCAAGGGGAACACCCAGGACCTTCACCTGCTCCTCCATAGCCCGGCTTCTCTCAATCCCCTCACACCCACGCCCTCTCTCCAAATGCACCCAGCATCAAGGTCCCTCCGGCCACATGGGGCCATGAACTGCACACATTTAGACTATGATTATGCACCCACTGTGTGCCCAGCACCTGCCCTCCCATTGCTTACCCCTGGGGGAAGAAGCATCCTCTCCCTTATTCCTAATGTGCCCCCAAGGTCTTGGAGTCTTACAGGCTCTGGCTGTTCCTCAAACACACCAAGCACTATTGTGCCTCGGTGCCTTTGCACACACGGCTGCCTCTGTCCGAAGAATTGCCCTCACATATCTGAGTGACTTGGGTGCTGTTGGTTGGGTGTCTGGACAAGATGGCTGAGGTCCTGGAATCTTAAAATTCCATGATTCTGACATCTGGCCTTAGATTTTATAGTTTAAGATTCTGTTAAAGATTCTAAGAGACGGTAACCTAAGATTCGAGGTGTTGATGCCCTCTGGGTTCTAAGATGCTGAGATTCTCATGAGCGACCTTTTGCCACTGGAGAAGCATCATCCATCAGCACCTCCCATCCCCTGGGAGCAGGTTCCCCTGGCCGCCCAGCCCCACAATGCACCGCAGGAACGTGGCTTTTCGTGCCTCAGACACTGCAAATTCATCGTGCATTTTTGCACTCTCACCTTGTCTGCATGCTCTGGCCTCCGGGACACCTATGAGATGAGGGGCCCTTGGAGATGTTCTGTGTGTAGAGGAAGGACATCAGTCTCCCGGGAGGGAATTCTGACACGGGCGCTATTTTCATACTCCCTGTGAAGCGGGCTGGGGATTGTGCTGCAGGGAGCCCCGACGGGGATGAGGGTCCCTTTTCTTGTCAAAGGGACTGACAAGGGCCTTTTGTCAGCAGGGGCATGGGGCTGCCGTGGGGACCAGGCCAGAGCACTTTCTACCAGGTCTGGGTGGTGCATTCTGGGAGGGGAAAAAGTTACTCCCCCGTTTTAAAGAAGAGGAGACTGCCACCCAGATAGGCTTTGTGGATTGCTGGAAGTCACCGCACAGCCAGAAGACAGCAGTCCGGGCTGGCACGCTCCCCTTCAGGGAGTTAACGGAGAAGCTGTGAACGTGTCCAGGCCCCTCCCTGACATCAATCACACGTTCCCGCGGACGCTCCTCTCTGGACACATAAGCACATCCTTCCCATTCCGTCAGCCTGTGATGTTAACTAAACGTGGGCTGATTGCCAAGGGATGGATGTAGGCGCCGTGTAACTCATTCCAACAACGCAGGAGGTGAGCGCGGGGTCTTATTAATACAATAACCTCGCAGGCATCACGGGGAGCTCTTCTCACCCTCTACACTTGGAGCCTTGAAAGCTATTTCCCAGTTCTCACCGACTGGCGAACCATTAAAAATTGATGAGAAAATAAATGGATGGAAAATTTAACTTCATTGACCATAATGAGAGGTGAGCTGGACCCCAGCCACGGGCTCCGCGCTGCGACTCAGGTGAGCCTGGAATGGGGAAGGCTGCAAGGGAAGAACCAGCCACAGGGACACCCCCTGGGATCATTGCCCCTGAAATGACTCTCCCGGGCCTCCATCCTGGCCAGAGTTCAGGCCGCTGGCCTTGCTCCCCTGCTCCCTTGCTCACCAGCACTGTGGCCCTAGCCTCTGTCTTGTCAGCTCCAAAACTCCCTCCAGCCTGGCCACGTGATGGTCATTCTTAAAAGGCCAGCCTCGCTGAAAAGCTGCCATGGCTCCTTATTTCCTAAAAATGCCTTAGCCTGGCGTCCAAGCTCCTCGGGATGTGGGCCGGCCTCTCATCTCTTTCCATGTGCCACCCTTGTCCCCGGCCACACTGAGTTACTGTCCCAGTTTCCTGCCCTGAGTTCTGTCAGGCCTACAGCCTTTTGCACATCTCTGCTCTTTCATCCTCCCCTCATACTTCCTCTGGCCAGTTCATGCTCACCATTAAGTCTATCTCACTCTACCTCCTCCAGGAAGCCTCCCCAGATAACCCTAGACTTCTCCTTCTTACAGGGCCTGAATCTGTTATCTATTGCCACAGTTAGACCATCTGGCAGAAATCAGAAAGCCTCATTGGCTAACATCAAAACATACTTATTGCTGGCTTCTCTGGCAGCTCTGCTGATCTTGGCTGGTCTCGTTCACCTATCTGGGGGTTCCGTGGCTGTTGGCTGATATAGGCTGACCTTGGTTGGAATGACAGGAGCAGCCTGACTCTTCTCCTTGTATCTCTCATCCTCCAGAAGGTCAGCCTAGACTTGTTCTCACAGCAATGGTAGAGATGCACGAGGCAGCCCCGTGCATGCCATCATCTACATCACAGTAGCTTCACATCTGTTGACATCTTCCTGCCAAGAGCCAGTCATATGGGGAGCCATATGCTTTCTGTCGAGGGTGGGACAGCTTCCCATCCACAGCGGGAGGGTTTTGCAGAGTTCCATGGCACAGGGTGCTGATGTGGAGAGCGGCTGAGGAACCAGGGCCAAACATTGCACTTTGCTACAGAGACTGTGCATTCATCTTCCAAAGCTCCAAAGACAGTGCAATGTGGAAACCTTTCTCAGGATTTTAAACAGCTTTCTTGCATTATAGTTTACATACAATGAACTGTGCATAGTCAATGCGTCGATTTTGGTAAGTCTGACATATGTATATACCCACAAAATCACCACCACAATCAAGAAAACAAACATTCTTGTCTCAGTCTGTTTAGGCTGCTGTAACAAAAATACCCTAGACGGGGAAGCTTGAACAACATTTATTTCTCACAGTTCCGGGGGCTGAGGAGTCTCAGATGGAGACACCGGCAGATTGGGTGTCTGATGCCAGCCCACTCCGTGGTTTGTAGGCAGCCAACATCTTCACTGCTGTGTTCTTGTGCAGCAGAAGGGGTAAGGGATCCCTCTGACTCCTCTTTCCTAAGGGACTGATCCCACTCGTGAGGTCTCCACACTCTTGACCTGGTTGCCTCCTGAAGAACCCACCTCCTCAGACTAGCATGTGGGTAGTTAGGATTTTAACATATGAATTTTGGGGGATGCCAACCCCAGCAGCCCGGTGAACACCCATCACTCTCAATGTTTCCCCTGCCCCTTTGTATCTCTCCCTCCCCTTCTCCCCGCTGCCCGAGGCAGCCATTGGTGCGCTTCCTGTTACTCTGGGTTAGCTTTTACTTTCTAGAATTTCAGCTAATGGAGTCTTACAGTGTGCTCTTACTTGTCTGGCTTCTTCCAGTTAGTGGAAGTATACTGAGATTCATCAGCGATGTATGTATCTGTAATTCGTTCCTTTATATTGCAGAAGAGGATGCCATTACACACGTGTGCCACGACTAGTTTACCTATTTACCTGCTGGTGGACATGGGGTTGTTGCCACCTTATGGCTATTCCAATGAAGCCGTCATGAACATTCGTACACAAGTATCTGTAGGGAGGGTATTTGTATGAACATATTCTTCCTTCTCCTGTGTGGTGGTAGGTGTTAGACATTTTATGAAACTGCAAAACTTTTCCAGAGTGTCTTCCCTCTTTTTTTTTTTTTTAATTCTCACTCGAGGCTATGTTTTTATTGATTACTTTAGAGATAAAGGAAGGGTGGGGGAAGAGAGAGAGAGAGAGAAACATCGATGTGAGAGAGAAGCATTAACTGGTTGCCTCCCATACAGGCCCTGACAGGGGATGGAACGCGCAACCTAGGTACATGCCATGACCGGAAATCGAACCCGCAACCTTTGATATGTGGGATGATGCTCCAGCCCACGGAGCCACCCGGCCAGGGCTGATCTCACCCTTCTGCTTCCCCACCAGCAAGCAGATGATGGTTCTGGTCGCTCCTCATCCCCTCCAGCACTTGGGATTGCCAGTCACCTGCCATCTCAGGGAGTGACGTGGAGTTTCCCTGCGGTTCCCACGTGAGCTTCTGTGGTAACTGATAACGTCAGGCATCTTTCCATGCGCTCATGGCTCACCCGACCTCTCTGGTGTTGTGTCTGCTCAGAGGACATCTTTTTACATCAGGTTCTTTGTCTTCACATGATCGTTTTGAGAGTTCTTCGTATGATCCGGATAGAGACCTTTATTAGATGTATGTTTGGCAAATATTTTCTCACTGTCCGTGGCTTGTCCTGCGTGAGACTTTTAAACACATCGATCCCCTACCCCCCAGCAATCAATGATTGGTCAGAGCTTGGCCACAAAGGCCAGTCCTGATGGGATGTGTCAGGGTCTGATCCATTTCCTCCATAAAAATAAAGCAACTGCCAAACATTTACAAGGAAAGCAGCTTGTGAGGCCTCATCAGATCCATCTCCCTGCCCCAGATCACCCTCACTCTCTGGGAATGTCATCCTGCAGACCATGGTCGCTGTCTGGGGACAAGTCTGGAAGATTAGAGGGGGGGGTGAAGCCCCTTGTACAGCGCCATTTTGCTGATCCAAGATCGCCCCCTAATGGTCCAGGCTCATGAGGCGCTGAGCTGGGTCCTCTCAGGGCTCTGGGAGAGGCTAGAAGGCAGAGAAATTGAAGCATCTGCTTCGGCTCCCAAGTTTCTGATGAAAACAAGTGTTTTCATTCACTGGGTCAATATCTTAGTGGAGATGGATGGAAATAGAGGTGACGCAACTGGGATGAGTCAATTTTCGCTCCTGCAGACGAGGCTGCTGAGGGGGGCGGGGGGAGGCAGAGGGAAGGTGGGTGAGGGGGACGCTTGTGCAAACACACGGCACAGCACCCACATCCCAGGCCCGGGGCTTCCTGAAGACTCCCTTTCCTTGATCGTGTAAGTAGCACAATCCTCACCAGAACCCCTGAGCGGGGTCACGTCCAGCCCCGTCCCCACAGCTCCACCCAAGGACTCCTGGTCTTGGGAGTGTCCCCCCGGCCCACTAGCTCTGAGGTCCAGCTCAAGTCCTTGCCTCCCAAACCCTCTTCTCCCCGTCTGGCCGCCTGCAGCCACCAACCTATCTCTGCCCTACGCTGCCCAAGCCCTAGAAACCTGCCAGCCTCCTCCACTTCCTGCAGGGCACATGGGAAGGCTGTTAACCTGCCATTGACCTTCCAGAAGGTTAGGCACAGTGCAGGGCCACAGTGCAGAGCAGACAGAATCCTTGTTCCAGGGTTCCAGAAACCTCCCTGCCCAGCCTCTCCCTTCTTGGGCCCCAGCCTGCTGCTCTGGTTTTGACACTCACCCTCCCCTTAGTATCCCTCTGCTACCTGTCACCCGGATGCCATATTCTCCTCCAGCCACTGCCTCTCTGGCCGTCAGGGCCCTTCCTCGATTCCCTAGTGCTAAATTCTACACACTGCGTCCTGCCTTTGCACATTTCTATTGGCCCAGAAATGGCTTTCTCCCCCCCGCCCCCCAAAAAAAAGACTTCTCTGAGAAAGTCTGGATTATGAAGAGCAGTGACCAGCCCAAGGCTCTCTTAGGCTCTCCTCATCCCGGCCAGCGCTGAAATGTCCCTCGGCGATTTTCATGTCGCGTCTGGATTAGGAGGGCGTGGATCTACCACTCTGTGCTCTCATAGGATGATTTACCGCCCCAGTTGGCAGAGCAGACACGTGCTCCCACCCCCTGGCACTGAGCACAGACTTCTAGGAAAGCACAGCCGGTTCTGTGAAAGTTCATTGACGAATCACACCAATTGCTAAATGCCAGCTTTCCAAAATTGGGTTCAGGGAAACACAAGTCCTGGGTGGCGGTGATGGCTCTCAAGCACAGAGATGGATTATAAGCTGGAGGAACATTGTATACAAAACACATTAGTGGTCTAACGGACCAGTGGGTGCTCAGAGTCCTACAATAAGGAAATTCTGACAGTTGCAAAGGCAGCCACCAAGACTGATTCTCACACGCCTTTCATGAAAGAAAGGAAGGTTTAACCCCAAGCAAGAATGACAGTGTTTCATAGTAAAAGGCAGGCATTTCCAAAAAGCACAGTTGACAACTTTATACCGACAGACTGCACTGACCTTTTTTCTCATTTCACTGGGAGCCTGAGACAATTTCATCCCAGGCTGCCATGGCATCAGGTTCAAGTCTGTCCGTCGACCCCAGTCAGGACTGGGGAGACCCTCATTCACTGCTCTTTCCAGAGCCACAGGGGGCCTCAACATGGGATAGTTACTCCATGGGCTTAATTTCATCACCTCCACTCGGGACCACACCTCCTGCCTAAACTCGCCACTCCCTTGTCTGTTGTAAGCTTGGGATTCTGGACCACCACCCTGACCTGAGACCCATGCGACCAAGGCAGAGCTGAAAGCAGCAACTATAGGCCACGAGTTCAAATCCTGGTCTCTTTTCTGTTGCCAACACACTGTGTGTGACCTTGGACAGGTAGCCTCTCCACTCTGGACCTCAGTTTCCCCAACTCTATCATGAAGGGTTGGACTGAATGATCTCCTGATTCCTCCCTCCTGTGGTCCAAGAATCTATGATTCTGTGCAGGAAGGTCTTGCTCAGATATATATAGGAAAATGGCACAAGTTCTATTCTGATGGTTTCTCCTTGGGAAGTGAGAAATGAGATAACTGTGAAGACCACAAACCAGAAACCAATAGATACAGCCTCAGGCTGGTCCCCGCAGGCCTGGCTGCAGGTAGCTTTTCTTCCCAGGATGTGCTGAGAAAGATGAAGTCCCGAGCCAAAGAAATATGCCCCTCTTCTAAGATGTGGATTTTAGGATTAAGTCAAAGAGAAAGAGTGAAGTCCTTCCTGAATGACAGAGCCTTGGGGGAGATGGACCAGAGAGGAGGGAGCAGATGCCTGATGGCAGGAGAGGGGGTGTGGGAATGGAGGAGGGAGTGTCAACACCATCACATCTTGATCGTTATCTTCATCATGCTCAGAATAACAGCTAAAAATTATCATAAGCCCACTATGCACCAATTCCTCTGTAAAGCTACAAGCCCAGGCCCAGCACACAGTAGGTATCCATGCTGGCTCACTGATTAATTCAGGGGCCAGCAGTGTGGTCTGTTTTTGTTCTTACTGAAATAGCATCTTCTCACATTTCTGATGACTCAGGCCTGTTCTTGCTGAACTTCTGAGAGTGAGATTAAAGGAAAAAAGGAGACAAGGCTGCCCACCTCCCCGAGAAGGAAGTGGCATTCCTGAAGGCTCCCAACTGCTGTGAGTGGGAGGCTGCCCCATCATGCCCCTGAGGCCAGTTGGCTTCTTTATTGCCCTGCACACAGCCATAAAGCAGGTGTGTCTGAAAGACCTAGAATAGCCACTGGCATGTCTTCCTTCTTCTCAGGCCCCAGTGGTGACAACTGGTCTGTTCCAATCAAGGTCCAGCTGTTTTAATGGGGACATTAAAGAACTCCCTTTGCTGCCAAGAAAGGTATGTCCTGCAGAGACACGCGCGGCAATGAACAGATGTCCCAGAGAGGTCCAACACCGGCGACTGTTGGACGATGATGCAAGGTGCTCTCCCTGTCCTTCCGTCTTTTGGAATGTCAGTTTCCAATGACTCAGCAGATGTCACTATGGAGCACCTGGCCCTGGGCAGGACTCTGGTACCAAGAGAAAGATCGAACATGAGTCTGTACTCAAGGAGGTCATGGGAAGATGGGGGAGACAGATCTGCCAGCAACGCATATCAAGCTGTCTGCAAAGAGCCAGAGTAGAGGTCACAGCAGTGGCTGCGATTCCATGAGCATCTCCTGTATATAGCTGTTTATTTAGCGCCTCCTTGTGCCGGGCCCAAGGCCAGGTGATTCACAGGTGTTGCCACCAACCCTCACAACAACCCTCTCCATCATAAGATCGGTTAGTCACTTGCGCTTTAGAGATGTGGAGACTGAGGCTCAGAGGCTTTGAGGAATTCTCTTAGGTCACACAGCAGGCTGAGCCAGTGCTTGCTCGATGGACATTGCAACTCTGCCCACCCACACCCCATCGGAAGGAGGCCAGGTCCAGTAGGGTGGACCTAAGGCAGATGGGGTCAACCAACTCAGATGGCCAGAGTCCAGAGTGGATATTAGATTGCAAGAGCATTGTCATCTTCTGATTATGGACAATCCTCAGGTCATCACATTAGCCCAGCAGCTAAGGAAGAGGTGAAATTTAGGTTCATTTGTACATTAATATTGTTTGCACCTACTAACAGTCCACCCCCCGCCACACACACACACACACACACACACACACACACACACACACCTCTTCTCATTTTCCCTTAGAGCCATGCCCCTCACACACCATTTATGCTTTGTCTGGCTGCCATCTTTGCTCTCAGGGTGAACATGGAACTGGAAAGTGGCCAATCAGTGAGATCCATTCCCCTGGACTTAGTGATTGGCTCAGAGATAAGCACATGACCCAGATTGATCCAATCAGAGTTTGCCCTTGATCGTTGGCTGGAAGCATAAAAGAGATTTTTCTTTTTTTCAGGCTGGTCAGATGTAGGACGGAAGTTGCTGGTGGTCATTGTAAGAGAAGCCTGTCTAAAATTAAGCCATAACAGATGAACAAATCTCTGAAAGATGGGGTGAAAGAGGAAAAGAGAATCGGTCAGGGCAAACAGAATGTGCGACCTTCATCTGTTTGGCTCCCTGTTGTACACTCAGTGCCAGACGCTGCCAGACGGTGCAACTGCTTGAGACCCTGGGTCAAGGCAGACATGAATCCTGCAGCCCCCAGATGTTTCCGTCTCATTAGCCATTGCATTTTTCTATCTCACCCAGTTTGCAATGTGCTTCTATCACCCACAACTCAAATGAGTTCTACTCCTGCTCTGTAGCAACCAACAGGAAACACAGTGTCTTGTGCATAATAGATGCTAAGTAAATATTTGTGCAATGTAGGAATAAACCAACCAACCTGACCATTTCTCCCTCTCTGTCTCCCTCAGCCTCCCCCTTCCCAGTAACAGACCATCTAGTTGCAACCATCACTCCAGGGACTAGCAAGAAATGATGCTTTCCTTACTGCAGCAGCCACTGTCTGCTTCTTGGGCTCTGGGAGGAGGAAACAGGCTTACAGAGGAGGTGATCTATCCAGAGAGCTACAGCAAGTTCAGAAGAGATCAGAGGTTCTGAACCCAGCCTGAGTTTGGGTATCTGGTCTACCTAGCTTTGTGAACTTAGATCACTTAGACTTGCTAAACTCTAGCTTCCTGCCACTCTGAAAAGACTTGGATGATTGAAGTCTTCCCTTCCCTTTTTTGCTGTTTCTCCAATACTCTCCCTGGCCTTAGGCTTAGGTCAGATCCCACCTCTTCCAGGAAGTCACCCAGATTGTACCCACTCTGGACTTGAGCAGCTCAAGTGCTTGAGTGCCAAACTGTGAGGTCAGCCAGATGAGTCCAAGTCCAAATTACTCTCTGTTCTAGAACTTGCTGCTCAAGTGGTGACCAGCAGTGGCATGGAGAGGAGTTGTAGAAACTTGGTGGCCCCACCCCAGACCTGTAATAAGTCTGACTCTGCACTTGAGTAAGAGCCTAAGGTGGAGTGTGGGCACATGTATGTGTGAGAAGCTTTGGGCCTGCCTGTGGGGAGAGACAGGTGTGGGAGGTCAGCTGCAGGCCTGCCTTCCCTTGGGGTGGCCTCACCAGGGTGGCTCAGTCCTCACAGACAATCTCCACAACAAACACACTGCCTGCCCCTTCACTCCACTTTCTGGGGCTGCAGTCCCATCCCCTGTAAAACTGGGTAATAATAGCTTTGGCCCCAGGGTTGTTGTGAGGATGGAGTGAAGTCATTTGCATAAAGTTGGGAGCCTGTGACAAGGATGGTGATGGCTATCCCTGCTGTTCTATCTGCAAGAATCACCTCCCACCCTGTCATCCCTTCCTCCTCAGGCACATCTTAACCCATCTCCCAAGGACCCCCATACGACCTCCCAAAACAGATGGCTTATCAGCCCATTGCTTTCCTTCAAAGAATTTGCTACAACATGTAATATTTTGTTGTCATCATTTACTCATTCTTTTGTTTGTTTCTCCAACTGCACCCAAGAGCTCCCTGAGGGCAGGGGCCTGTGGGTCTCCCTTACGGCCATGTTGGTATTCAGCATAGTACTTGGAACCCAGGAAGCTTGATAAGTACCTGCTGGATGAAAGGTTGGATGAGGGGAGGGGCTGGGTTGTATCAGGATGAGTAAGGTACTATAACAAAGAGCCCCAAATCCCAGTGACTTCATCAGGAAGAGTTGATTTCTCTTCCACATGAAGTCCAGGTAGATGTTGCTGGTCAGGGGATCTCCTCCAGGGAGGCACCTCCTCTGAGCAGTGACACAGGGATCCAACTCCTTCCATCTGTGATGACATCATCTACACATGATGGGCGGCCAGGGAAGGAGAGTGAATGAGGGGAGGATCACCAAGTCATCAACCAGATCATCTCCGCCCACATTTCACTGGCCAGAAGGATGCCCAGAGTACTAGGCAGTGCCATCCCAGGCTAGGCAGCTGGCTGTCCCTGCCCTTCTAGGGTGGCAATGGGTGATTTCCATCACTTTTCTTCCCAAGAACCCTGGGGCATGAGTCCTCCCTCTGGCTCTGACTGGCATGCTGCCTGGGTCAGGAGGGCAGGAAGGGAGAGGCCAGGATCTGGGCAAGGTCTCCCAGTGCTGCTCCCCACACTTGTCTGGGGAGGGGGATGTTCTGAGCTGTTTTGAGCTGATGGCCTTTGGAACCTTCTGTGTTTACCAAGCTGCGAATGCAGGTGCCATCTGCCTGTGTTCCCAGCATCAAAGCCCTGGGATGAACAGTTTTCTTCTGTGGTTCTTAAAGGAAGCATTGGAGCGGGGTGGAGAGAGAAAGGAGGGAGGCCTCAGAACGTCCTGTTCTCTAAAGAGACGGTGCTGTCCTACAGAGGAACGTAGAGGGACTGGGAGGTCATGCAGATCTGCATCCTGTTAAGGGGCTCGAGTGGAGTGCACGGTGGGCAGAGGAGACCTAAGTGGCCGGGACACTAACCCCTAGTGTCCCCTCCAGCCAGCCTAGACCTGAGGCCTCAGTTCAACCGCCCTGAGGGACCAGTCCTGCCAACCACTGCATGAGCAGGGGGCGGGCGGGGTGGGGGGGGGGGGAAGGCCCTTCCCAGGTTCAGCCTTTGGACAACATTCCAGCCTCAGCCAACAACTTGATCACAACCTTGTGTGAGCCATTAAAGCAGAGGACCCAGCCAAGACATAAATTTCACCCCCAAGTCCACAAGGAACAGGGAAATCTAAAACTTGAAAGAGTTATTTAAATAGGAGCCACACAGTTCTCTCCCTTGCCTACACGCTCCTTCATTCTTAGCTCCACGGGCTCGCAATGGGGAGGAACCGCGCCAAGAATCTAAATGCAAATCACCTTTGGCAGTGACACTCCTGCCACTCGGGGTGGGAGTGACTCGGGCGAGTGCAGATAAATGTTACCGTGACCGTCTGGTGGGAGCAGTTGAGGAAGCAGTGCTATTACGTTCTTTTTCTCCCGCTCCCATTTCCAGAGTGAAAGGGACCTACAAATGCCCACTAAACCAGCTCCAAAGAAGGACTTTGCAGACACCATCGGGCCCCAAGGTGGGTTGGTGGGAAGGTACTTGGTGGAAGGTCCTAGAAAGTTAGGAAAGCAGTGGGGCTTCAAGAGGACGGCCACGTGGGTCCCCTGGGAGATCGCCACCTGGGCAGGTGGCAAAGGGATACATTTGGGCCACTTTCTGCGGAGAGATGGGGCGCAGCAGCCCTGGCCTGGGAGTCGGGCTCATAATGCTGTGGCTGACTCCTCTAACCCCGCGGGTCCCCACCTACAAACTGCAGGGTGGGCTGTGAGGAGTTGTCACTCAGGGAACCTAGGCAGGTAGAAACAGAGGCTCCCAGTGCCATTCCTTTCCCATCCTCCCCTCTAAGCACCTTGCAGGGTGAGAGAGCATCGGGGGTCGCCTCAGACCCCTTGGGCAGGAGACATGGCCTCACCTCAGAGCCTGCCGGGCTCACGTTTGTGCTGACTCCACAGGAATAGTCCCACAGGCCACCACGAGATGCTCATGGTCAGCAGGGCCTCCTATGAGCCGGGCCCAGCTCACCTGCCTTCCCCCTGCCTGCTGTCCTTGCCTGCGAGAGATGTCACTCCACGCGCTGTCCCTGAGCTGGCTGCTATGGCTGTTGGGCTGAAGGATCAGGCAGGAAGGGGTGGGTCACCTAAGCTCTCAGGAGTTTCAAGATCAAGATCTGTAGAGCCCTTAACACAGTGAGGAGGAAAACTGGTTCTGCAAGGAATGTTAGGCCATTAAACCAAACAAAACCCTGTCCCATGGTGGGGCAGGGGGCTTTGTTTTGAGCCCTGAACCTGGGCACACCTGGGGGAAGGGTAGATGAAAGGAATTCTCCCTTCAGGGCCTTGGGGGGAGGGAGTATATTTGCAAATCAATGAACTCGAGGGGTAGTTATAAAGCAGGGTGCTTGCAAGTTACCAGCACTCTGGATTTGGGATTTGGGACACCCCAGAGACCTCGAGTTATTAAAATTGTGATTTCTCCACCTCTTCAAAGCGTCGCTTAGTTTTTTGCTCTTTCTGCAACAGCAGCAGTTCTCAACCTTCCTATTGCCTCGACCCTATAATACAGTTCCTCGTGTTGCGGTGACCCCCAACCATAACGTTATTTTCGTTGCTGCTTCATAACTGTAATGTTGCTACTGTTATGAATCGCCATGTAAATATCTGATGTGCAGGAGGTATTTAGGCGAGCCCTGTGAAAGGGTGGTTCAACCCCCAGAGGGGTCGCGACCTACAGGTTGGGAACCGCTGCCTTAGTCACGCAGCTGGTACCATGATTGAGCCAGAATTTGAACCAAGAGTCCATGCCCTTATCCACTCTGACTATAGCCCTTCCATGAGACCCCACCACAGACCCGAGTTCCACTCTTGCCAATATCAGGGCAGAGCCAGCCTCCAGATCACACAGTGGATGATGCTCAGCGGTAGATGAAGCTCCCCAGACCGCAGGACCCCCCAGCACCTTAGCCCTTTGCCTGGCAAGCTGGCGTGAGCCGGTGGCCCGTGCCAGTGACAGTATAAAGATGCTCAGGGTGAGAAAGAGGCTGGTAGCTGAGGGACTACCTGGGGGTGCCCCTGACGTGGTGAGAACCATTGTTACTCACCATTGTTTGAGCTCCCCTCCCCCCCCACACACACTAGAGAGAACAGCCCTGCCAAGTCTGTCACCTCTGGTTCCAACAGAATCTGAAAGGCCTCACAGGATGGGTGGGGTGGGGCTCCTGTGACGGGGATGAAGGAGGCAGGAGGCCGAGCAGGTGCGGGACGGAGCCCCTCTCCTGGTGCAGACACTTCAGGAAAGGTAAGGGGAGCCAGATCCATCAGGCAGCTTCACGGTGTGGACAGCTTTTAACATCCCAGCCTCTCAGACACTCACTATTTATCTCAGAAGACTCAAGTGTTTTTCTTGCCTTTTTTTCCCTTTCCCCTTTTCTCTGCTATGAAATGCTCAGGGAGTAGCGCGGTGAGAAAGATGAAGGGCTGTCACGTGGGGAAAACTTGTTTTTAGAGGTTTCAATCAAGTTCCATCAGCCGCACTCTCAGCAGCTCCAGGCTGAGCTGAGCTGAGCTGAGTGGAGGGCGGGCTGGGCTGGGCCAGGCAGTGGGCAGAGCAGCTGGACTCAGGGGGCTGAGCTGAAGGAGGTGAGGATGGAGGACCGGGCAGCTCTGGCAAGAGGGCGCCCACCAGCTGTGCTTGTTTGCATCTTCAAGCTTAGGGCAGGGGCTGAAAGGGGAGTTGCAAACATTTGGGGCAGAAATTCTCTTAAACCAGATTACAAGAGCCCCTGGGTTTTCCAGGTCCCTCCCTCCTCCTCCCCCCCCCACCCCCCGGGCAGGGAGCTATGGCCCCCTTTAGATTTCACTCTAGGACCCTGGGATTCTCACCTAAATAGTCCTGAGCCAACCTCCAGGGGCCTGCATGCTCCTCTTGCTCCCCAAGGTTGAACACTGCCCCCAAAGCACGCACTCTGGGTGCAGGGGCAGCTAAGAGGCAGCTTTTGCAGTAAGTGAGTTACAGAGTCTACAGTCCAACCGAAGCCCTGCCCCAGGTACTGTGGCCTCTCTGCTTTGTTCCCACAGAGATCCTGCTCCTGGCCTCTGCCTCCTCCTCCGGACCTAACGCAGGCCTGGCTCCAAGTGAGGACTCAGCAAGGGCTTGTTCAGTGCTGATCAGAGAGAAGCAGTGACTCTCCTGTAGGACCCACAGCGATGGGATGGACCCTGAGCTGGATTCCTGCTCAGAGAACCTCCGAGGGGCTGTCAGGCACCCTTGGGGAGACCCCTGGATGGAATGAACGTGCGGTTGTTTTGAACAATCTTTGCATTAGGCAGGGCCCCTCCAGTGGCTCCAGCACAGGGGCCGCTGTGTGGGGTCTCCCCTGAGGGGTTGGCATTGGGCAGGTCCCTGGACTGTGGAGCTGAGGACCCAGCACCACGTTGGTCTGAGGTGGACCCGCCATGGTGTCTCTCAGAGGCCCCTGTTCTCGCAGCCCCCTTCTCTCCCGGGGGTTGCAGAGGCCTCCACCCGCCCACCAGGCCTCTGAGGAAGCTGGGCCTCTCCTCCTGGGTGGCTGCCTGCACACAGCCCCAGGGAGCAGGGCAGAGACTGGCCGCAGGTCAGGCACTGGCTCCTCCAGGGGCTCAGAGCCTCGGCCTCCTGTAAGTTCTATTTGGCTTGAAAATACATTAGCAACGGCTCAGCACTATTGGCGGTGCTGGCATTTGAATCAGCGCTGTTACTGAGCCACGCACCCATTGCACTGCCTGGCCCTCGGCAGGTGCTCCACAGGGGTGAGCCCCCACCCCACTGCAGGGAGCTCAGCACAAACAGTTCTCCTGGAGCCCAGCCCCGTGTCATGCTGCCTCCAACATCCCCATATCCGCCTCCGCTCCGCCATCTGGACAACCAAGGCCTTGGGTGGATGGCCACCGCGGCCCTTTTCAGTGTGGACAGTGCGGGGCCCTTATTTCTTTACTGAGCAACAGCCTCAGAGCCCAGGCTCCACGCACTGCACCCCCAGCCTCAGGAGCCTGTCAGATGCACTCAGGAGACCCTGCAGCCCCTCTGACCTCCTGAGAGCAGACAGGAGAAGCAACCCACACACACCGAGTGAGGACCCGCTGTGCCCTGCCTGGCTCACGGGGAATAGACAGGCCCTACTCCCTCTGAGGTCGCACGTCAGCAGGAGGGAGGCCGGAACCTGAGGGCAGACACTGGACTCACCTGGCCACCCCTGGGAGCAGGACGCTTACCTGGGAGACCCAAGAAGAGACCCGCTGGGCGCACACGGGAGCGCTGAGTGGGCGGCAGTTAACAGCTTTAACCTGTCAGCCTGGGAATAATTAGATCCTAAAAAAGCCTCATTATTTCTCCCAGGGCCGTGGCGCCCTTTGGAAAGGGGTATTTCCCGCCAAATCATTTCCTGGAGATGCGTTTGTCACAGGCTATTGTGTAAATCCATGTTTGGCCCATTTCAAAAGATGTGATTTATCCACTTGACTGGACTGAACACTCCTTCTCCAGACTCTTAAATTGTGGCTGCTGTCAGGGCCCAGAGTAGAGCCATAAACTACAGGGCGAGGCCTGGCCACCGCCTGTGGGCCCTGAGCCCTCCTCTACAGAGGAGGATGGGTGAGGGAGAGGATGGGGCGGGTCACGCTGCTCAGGAGCTGCAAGCACTGGGCACACTGGTCAATCCTCAAGGACAGCACCTGGGATGCAAATAAGGACCAACTTCAGGTTCACTCATTGCCCCAGGCTTCTGCGGCCCTGCTATGTGCAGGCCTGTGAGGGGACTGGGGGTGCAGCTGTGAATAGATGAGATCCCAGACACAGGAATCAATGTCTGGAATGGGGAGGCAGGAAGGGACAGGTAAGCAATGCAGCAACAAGACCTCCAGGTGGGAGACGTGCTAAGAAGAAATAAAACAGCAAACAGTGTGATGTTACAGAGTCTGGCTCTGGGCAGGGTCAGGCAGTGGCAACCTCAGACTGCGGGACAAGGAAGGTCTTTCTGGGAAGGGGGACTTTGAGATGAGGCCTGCAGAGTGAGGAGGATCAGGCATTTGAACACCAGGGGGTGACCTGCCAGCCTGGGCTGACCTGCCAACGCCCAGGAAGGAGCTTGTTGGGGGTCCACTGATGCTGAGCAGCTAGCTCCACCTGGTGGGGCCCGAGAAGACTGCTGCTGGGAGGTGGCACCTGAGCTTCCCACTGGTGAGGGCTGAGACCTTCCCCAGGTGGAGGGAACGAGGGTTTCCAGGTGAGAGAGGCAGACAGAGAGGTGTGGATGTGGGCAGGAACACAGCAGGTCAGAACAGCCAGCTTCAGGCTAGAGCGGTTTCCATGCGCCGGGGATGTTTTCCGTTGAGTGTGTGCCAACCTGAAGCAGAGCTTGGGGACCAGACTCTCTTCGGAGACAAAGAAGAGCCACTGTTTAAGCAGCAAGCAAGTCCCAGATTTCAAAGTATCAAGTCTTTTTTTAAAAATATATTTTATTGATTTTTTTTTTTTTTTTTTTTTACAGAGAGGAAGGGAGAGAGATAGAGAGTTAGAAACCTCGATGAGAGAGAAACATTGATCAGCTGCCTCCTGCACATCTCCTGCTGGGGATGTGCCCACAACCAAGGTACATGCCCTTGACTAGAATCGAACCTGGGACCTTTCAGTCCGCAGGCCGACGCTCTATCCACTGAGCCAAACCGGTCAGGGCACAAAGTATCAAGTCTTATGCTTTCCAGGGCTCTCCCAGCTCTGAAATGCTTCGAGCCAGCAAGGCCAGCGTGGGCTTTCATTGAATACAATTTACTAGACTTGTTCCATTTGGCTGCCCATGTTTTCCTGTCCTAAGCCCAACCGTCCAGAAGAGGGAGGTGTGTTCCTGCCCAGAATGCTCTGCACAAATGCAAAAGCGAGTCCCCAAAGCTTCCTCAGGTGGGGACCTCCACAGATGGGCACAGCCAAGACCGGAGATCTCCACCCTCTTCCAAACAGCCTCTGCACCCACCCACCACCAGTGCCAGCAGCACTCAGACCACCTGCTGCCCCTGCCCCAGTCCTCTCCCAGCACCTTCGGGAGCATCCCGGAAGGCCAGCTCCAAATAGTCAGCCCAAGCCAGGTCAACCTTCCTCCCTTCTAGTTCAGTGCAGCCCAGCCAAGCTTCCCCTTAGGAGTAGCAAACCCCGATTGCTCTCCGAGGCTCCCTGACTTGGTAGGACCCTGCGTGTCAGTCTCCCAGCAGGCGACAGAGGGAGAAGTTTCCTGGAGTTTCAGGCTTTTTAATGGAGAAAGTCTGCCTCATAAAAAATGGAGAGGCATTCAGTTTCCTGAGAATGATGTCAAGCAGCCGTGTCCCAGTTCCCGCGGCAAAGTGGAGCTTCAGAGCTCTCCAGCGGAGATGAGGAAAAGATTTCACTGAAAGATGAGTCAGGAAATGCAGAAGAGCTGAGAGGAAAGAGGCTGGAGGTGGCCAGGAGAGGGGGATGGTGCTTGGAAGGGGCCTGCGTCAGGGAAGGATGCAATCATCGGTGCCATCTTCAAAGCCACGCTCAGTGCCAAGCACCTTGTGATCAGGATCTCATTTCACCCTAAAGGACCCCACGTGGTGGAACTTCTCACTGTAACCCCATTTGATAGATGAGAAAACTGAGACCTACAGAAGCCAAGCTTTTACCTGAAGCCTCCTTTGGTGGGAGCCTGGACCCTGGCCTATCAATTCCAACCTGCACACTCTTCACCTGGCGGGAGTCAGGGACCAGCAGAATCCTGGGGTGTTAGGGCTGGGGGAATGTTAAAGCTGCACTAGTTTGGGGATCAGGGTCCAGAAGACCTGAGCTTGAATCCCAGCTCATTCACTGCTCTTGAAAAATGGGGATAACAATCCCAAGGTCACGGTCCTATTGTGGGGTTAAAAGGGCAGACGTTTGTGGTACATGGAGCATAGGTTCCTGCACAAAATAGATACTCAGTGAAGTCTAAGTGTTACTGTAGATACTGCTAGTTGCTTGAACAAGCCAACCCTAAAATGTATAATGGCCCCAATGCAACCCAAGTTCTATGTCAACTCCAAGACAGCTGTCCTTGACTGATGGTGCCACAAGGTGACAGGAGGCAAGGTCTGGAATGGCTCTTTTGGGGAGGACGCAGCAAGCAACACCTGGTTTCTGTGTTGCTGGCCTACTCTCTCTCTCTCTTGCCTTCTTGGTTTGCATGCTTTGATGAGGCACACTGCTATGTGGGAGAGGCCCCCATGGCAAGGAGCATAGGGCAGGTGGCCCTTTGCCAGCATCAGGCTGGCAAAGAGACAAGGAGATCCTGAGAAGTTCTCAAGAGCCTGAAGTGGATGTGACACAGGTCATATTCTATTGGCTGGAATGCAGTCATGTGGCCCCATGTGCCTGCAGAGGAAGCTGGGAGATATAGCCTTGTTGTGTGTCCAGGATGAAAAAAAACACGTATTTGGTGAAGAGCTGAACAGTCTCTGGCACACCTGGCCGGGTGACATGATGTCCCAGGAGACCCAGCAGGTGATGAGCAGAGCCCTTCTGAGAGCTCTGGCTTCCAGTATGCACCAGGACCCCACGCTCTTTCCTCTCCATGTTGGACCAGAGTCCCAGGATGGGCCAGGGGACCTGAGACAAAGGTCCATCTCAGCAGGGAAGGGAGAGTGCAGGTGGCCAACATGTTGTCTTGTGGCCTGCAGGAACACGGTGGGGGTGGGGGTGGGGGGGGGACAGAAAGCCACAGCTCCAGGGCTTTTGGCTATGAAGGTGGTCCAGATGCAGAATTGGCCTCAAGGTCCTCTTGGAATCAGCTTCCTTATCTGTCAAATAAGGCTGCAGTAGGAGGATCCATCATGCAGGGTTGTTAGAGGGGAAAGTGAGACCTTTGATGCTTTCATAACGTACCTTCTCCATTTCTCTCAGAGTCCTGTCTCTCTGCTGGGATACAGTCAAGCCATAGTACTTTGGATGATGTTGGTTCTAGAGCTACCTCTTTCCCAGAGGTGTTCAAGTACAACAGGAAGTCTGTGAGGTGGAAGATGATCACATAGGTCAATGATCTCAAATCCCTCCCATCAGACAAATGAGGACAATGACACTTGGAGACAGGACACCTTATAAATACATATATCCCAACTCCAGAAATCCCATCACTAGGAATTTAACCATTAGAAACAATCAGAGGTATACATGGAGAGCTTTCCATATAGGATGTTTCTTATAAGAACTAAGAATTGGATACAATTACAGATGTTGACACAAGAGTTTGGTAGAGTTTTTATGGTATATCCATTCATTGGAAAATTCAGCCACACTCCACAATTCAAAATAATTGTGTAGAAGATGTAAGTTGGCATAGGAAGATTTTTCTGACACTAAATGTAAATAAAAAGTTTAGAACAGAATGGATAGCATGCTCTCCTTTTGGGGGGAAAAATATAAATACATATATGTACATAACTGATGTTTGACAGAGGTTATTTTTGGTGGTGATATTAAGAGTGGTTTCTCTCTTTTTTTTTCTGTCTGCATTATCTATATATATATATCCTATCTAATAAAAGAGTAATATGCAAATTAACCATCATTCTCTCACTTCGTCACTCCCTCACTCTGTCACAAATATGGCGGCGGCCACAGAGCTGGAGTGAGCAGGAGGCTTGGGTTGCCCCAGCAATGGAGGAAGCCAAGCTTCCTGCCTGCCTTGGCTGACCAGAGCTCTGCTCAAGGCTACAAAGTTTCAATTATAGAAGATAAATAAATTCCAGATACCTGCTTCCAGCCTGCAGGCATGGCCAGCCTGAAAATGGCCCTCAGCCCCTCATCCAGGCTGACCAGGCACCCCAGTGGGGACCCCCACCCTGAAGGGGCTTTAACCAGCCTGCAAACAGACCTCAGCCCCTCACTCAGGCTGGCCACAATCCCTTGGGGTGAGCGTCCCCACTGGGGGGCTTGATCAGCCTGCAAACAGCCATAAGCCCCTCACCCAGGCTGGCCAGGCACCCCAGTGGGGCCCCCCACCATGATCTGGGACACCCTTCAGGGCAAACCAGCTGGCCCCCATCCATGCACCAAGCCTCTATCCTACATAATAAAAGGGTAATATGCAAACTGACCCTAACAGCAGAATGACTGGTCACTATCACACACTGACCATCAGGGGGCAGATGCTCAATGCAGGAGATGAGCTCCCATAAGGGGAGCCAGAAGCCAAGCTGCCAGCTGCCAGCACAGCAGTGGTGGTGGGAGCCTCTCTGGCCTCCTCAGCAGTGCTAACTAAGGGTGTCCTACTGCAGCTTAGGCCTGCTCCCCACTGGCAAGTGGACATCCCCTGAGGGCTTCTAGGCTGCCAGAGGGATATCTGCCTGCCAGCTTAGGCCTGATCCCCCAGGAAGCAGGCCTAAGCCAGCAGGTAGACATCCCCCGAGGGGTCCCAGACTGCAAGAGAACACAGGCTGGGCTGAGGGACCCTCTCCCTGAGTGCACAAATTTTTGTGCACTGGGCCTCTATTATATATATAAAAGCCTAAGCAACTGAATGACCGAACAACCAAACATAGTGGTTGACTGGTCACTACGATGCGCACTGACCACCATGCGGCAGACACTCAATGCAAGAGCTGACCCCTGGTGGTCAGTGCGCTCCCACAGCCAACCTCCCACAGTCCCTCCCCCTGGCTGGCTCTGACCAGCCCGATTACTGGCCAGGCCAAGGGACCCCACCCATGCACTAATTCATGCACCAGGCCCCTAGTCTATAATAAAAATGTATAATTTTTTAAAGAGGAAAAATTATTCTTAAAATGAAGATTAACATTTTGTTTGTAGGACTAGATGACATCAAAGGACAAAGACATTCCAATCTTTTGTGACTAAATCTCAGTCACTAATAACAGAACCTGGAAATGAGCTGATGTCATCGAGGGAGGGGAGAGTACTTCTTTCGCCTTTGAGTTCCTTAAGAATCAGTTGTTGAGTTTTAAATGTTTTGGTTCTCAGCTTTCTTCTGGTTTCAATCCAGTCATACCTTCCTAAGATATCACAGACATTCTCTTGACTGATCTGAGTACATGCAGCATTTCAATCCCACTGCATTAGTCAGCTTTGGGTATAAAACAAACAACTCCAACCTCTGGGTGACATACAACAATAAGCATGTATTTCCCACACTTTTGCAGGTTGGCTGGATAGTTCTAAGTTGCAGGTTTGGAATGCAAGTCTGTGCCATATGCCATGTGCCATATGCCAGAGGCACTCCTGCCCACATTCCACTGAACAAAAGAAATCATGGGCCACGCCCAATATCATGAGGCCAATGTCAATTTACTCTAGCTTCTGAAGGAGGAACTGGACAGTCACCTGGGCAAAGTGCAGGGAGAGTACAGGGAAAGGAGAAGTCTTGGAGTGAATTAATCTCCCTCCTCATGTCCACAAATGATTGCTGTGGTCAGGTCGTAGTGTAAGATGGCTGGACATACTGTGCACACTTTAAAAATAACATTATTTCTCTACTGATGTTAAGTAATGCTTTAAAAATTATAGCTACTAATATAAAGGGGAAATTAAAACAACCATAATCACATTCTCCACAGATGGTGTTAAGATCTTGCCGCACAGCCTGGCAGATACACACTCATTTGCACACACAAACGAACACGGGCATGTATTTGTATAACAAAAGTGGTGGCATGCCTTATTTGTTTTGTAACCTGCCTTTTTCACCTAATCACATTTTGTGAGCTTTTACTTGCATTATCAAACATTCTTTAAAAACAAGCTTTTCACAAGTGTACAATAATTTATTCTAAAGATGTAGCCTAATTATGTAAACAATCCCTTTGGCGAGGTGTTTAGGCTCTCTTTTTATTCCATTACAAACAAAATTGTCTTGAGCATCATGGAACACAACAATATCCGACACAGAGTGATCTTTTCTGTCCATCTGGCTCTGTGCTAAGCATTTTCATGCGTGACCTTATGTGAGCCTCAGAATTCCCCTCCAGTAGGTACAATTGCTATCCCCATTTACAGATGAGGCAGCCAGGACTCAGAGACAATAGGAACTTACTCAAGGTTACACAGCAGCTATTTATTGGCAAAGACGAGACAATAATTCAGACATCACTGGTTATAAAGCCCATGGTGTTAACCCCTCAGTTAACTTCCCTTTCTTTGCACCTCCCTGATGATTCCTTTGGGATTCATTTCTGGAGTGAAATTAATGGGTTTGCCCACTTTAAGGCTCTCAAGACATATTGTCAACACACTTTCTAAAAAGGAGATATCAATCTATACTAATAAAAGGGTAATATGCTAATTAAATCAGACATCTTCTGGATATCCTCCCAAACAAAGCTACAGTGGCAGGGAGGGAGGACAGGGGAGGCAAGGCAGAGGCAGTTAGAGGCAATCAGGCAGGCAGGGGAGCATTAGGAGCAATCAGGCAGGCGGGCAGAGGGAGAGGTTAGGGGCGATCAGGCAGGCAGACTAAGTGGTTGGGGGTGATCAGGCAGGCAGGCAGGTGAGTGGTTAGGAGCCAGCAGTCCCGGATTGCAAGAGGGTGCAGGCCGGGCTGAGGGACCACCCCCTCCCTCGTGCACAAATTTCATGCATCGGGCCTCTAGTTCCAACTATAAACAAAGTCTCTGCTGTGTTAACTGTGTACTGGGCACTGTTGTTGGTACTGAAGGTGGCGATGAACTAGACAAGTATGACCCCTACTATCCTGGGGCTCGTGGGGCCCCTAACCCCATGATGGGGAAAGGAGATAGATACTGAAGAAAGAACATTATACTTTCTGATAATAAACAAAGCCAAGGGGTACAGCAGAGACTGGCATAGGAAAGATAGGAAGGGGGCTCCACATTAAATAGAATTATCCTGGAGGCCTTCTCAAAGGAGGCAGCCTTGAGTTGGAGCCTCAATGCCCAGAAAGGAAAATTCAGGGAAGAGGGTCCAGGCAGGAGATACATCAAATGCAAAGTCACTCAGGTGGGACCAAGCTCAGTAGTTCAAGAAGCAGAGAGAAGGCCCATCAGTCTGCAGTGTAGTGAGTGAGGGTGAGAGAGCTGGAGAGGGGGCAGGACGGGTCAAGGTGGTCAGTGGGGCTTGCAAATCAGGGGGAGGACATTACCTTTATTCCAAGTTCAGTAGCAAGTTCCAGAAGGTAACAGACCCAGGGCCTTGGGTCTGAAAATTATACCATTTGGAGCATCCTTTTAAAGAAAAGCACATAGAACTAGGAATAAAATTTAGCTGTGCAACTTAATATTTATTTAGAGTCAGAAAAGAAACCACAATAAACGGCAGATCTCAAAAAGTGGCCAACCATCAAAACCATCACAAAATGAGGGAACTCCCACAGTTTCGGACTGAGTGCCCTGACACACTTTCATAGCTTTCTTTCTCCCCTGAGCTGTGTGGGTTGCATTCTCTTTACTCACTTCCTCCTCAAACACTGATTTTAGAATAGCATTTTCGGCGCAGAGAACACAAAGTTAAATCAGGCCTCCCTCCAGCGGAGTCTGGTCGCAATGGCGTTCTGCTTTGATAGAGCTGAAGTGTTTTTCTCACCTGCACAATTCATTATGGATTATGCCGAGCGAATGTTCAGGGTTGCTGTCAAATGTGGGAAAGCTCCTGTCCGGGCTCTTTATGTCTGAGCAGGAATATTTCACAAGCGCTCCTGGCAGTTGCTCATCCTAATTGATCTTCGCATCGACAGTGCTCATTAACCACGTGCTGGAGGCCCAACCCGGGCCTGGGAGGAGGCTCTGGAGGGAGAGGTTTCCTGAAACTTAAGCTGCTTTAGCTTCTGGTGCAGCCTCCTCTGGCTGGAGGCTCCTTGCAGTGGAGGGAGGTCCCTCCCCACACCCCACCCCCCCACCCAAGGCTGCTGGGCAGAGAGCAGTAGATTGTGGGGGCAGGGAGGAAGCAGGGAGTCCCTTGCAGGGGTAGCCAGCGCAGGATTCAGGCAAGCAGTGGTGCAGGTGGGCAGATTCTGGGATGGTTTGTGATGTGCTGACCTGCAGAAGGAGAAGGGAAGTCTCGAGGATGACCTCAGGTAGCTCTGTGGCTTGATTTCTCTTTTTCTCCCAGGCTCTCTGGGGACTGAGGCCTAGGCAGACTCCCCTGTCCCCCACCGATAGTGCCCCTCACCCAGAACTGGAGGCTCACCCACTGCCACAGTGCGTACAAATGGAGCAACCCACCGTGAGGTTCTTCTGGCAGGAGGTGCTGAGCAGATAAATGTAGATTGGTCTCCCATTGGGTTCCAATGGAGGTTCAATGCAGGAAAGACCTCCTTCTGCCTGGCGAGGAAGATGATGCAGCCGGTGCCCAGGGACCAAGGCCTGGTTGGCAATCCCCAGCAGGCCGTCATTGCTCTGCCAGCCGCAGACAACACACGGAGGCGGAAGATTCAGAAGTGGATTCGATGACAATGGAGAAACTCCCCCTCCCACTCGCGAGTCACAGAAATAAAGGTTCGTGACTTCACCAGGCCAAACCACTGTCTCATTTAAGGAGGAAATAACTCTGTAAGATTGACCAGGTAGAGGGTGGATGTCTCTGTATTTGAGCTGAAGCTGGGGGTCATTGAGGTCCATGAATGGCCTCTGTCGGCTTTGAAGCCAGTGCCCTTTCCACCTTGGGCCCCTCAGCCAAGGCTACCTGGTACCAGAGCCCACCCATCTGCACACACCATGCAAGTTGAACCAGGCCTGGCGGATGGGGTTGATTCTGGCACTAATAGGCCGACAGGAGGGGCTGTGGGCTGAGGGTGGGAGTGGGGTAGATAGTCCTGAGCCACTCGGGTAATGCTTGTATTAGTCTAAGGTGATCAGATGTCCCGCTTTTGGCGGGACAGTCCCTATTTTCAACAATTTGTCCCACGTCCCGTGTCGTTTTTAAAAAGTCTCAATTACTCTCTGTAATATTTTAAGTAATACCCCTCCCCCCATTCCCCCTCCCCAGTCAATGGTGTACTGCTTTAAATCTGGTCACCTTATTTTAGTCTGATTTAGGATGGAACACTGAAAACAGCAATAATGATAATGATAATAACAATAATAATGCTTTGCAGAGGCTGCCACCCGGAAGCCGCCGTGACCAGCCATGGTGAACCCCACGTGTCCTTCGACATCACCATCGACAGCGAGCCCTTGGTCTCCTTCGCGCTGTTTGCAGACAGAGTTCCAAAGACAGCAGAAAACGTCCGTGCTCTGAGCACTGGGGAGAAAGGACTTGGTTATAAAGGTTCCTGCTTTTGCAGAATTATTCCGGAATTTATGTGCCAGGGTGGTGACTTCACACGCCAAAATGGCACAGGTGGCAAGTCCATCTATGGGGAGAAATTTGAGGATGAGAACTTTATCATGAAACATACAGGTCCTGGCATCTTGTCCATGGCAAATGCTGGCCCTACCACAAACGGCTCCCAGTTTCTCATCTGCTCTGCCAAGACTGGTGATTCGATGGCAAGCATGTGGTCTGCGCCAGGTGAAGGAAGGCATGGATAGTGTGACAGCCATGGAGCGCTTTGGGATGGCAAGACCAGCAAGAAGAACACCACTGCTGACTGTGGGCAACTCTAATAAATATGACTTGTGTTTTATCTGAACCACCAGGCCATTCCTTGCGTAGCTCAGGAGAGCACCCTTTCACCCCGATTTGCTTGGAATGTTCTATAATCTTTGTGCTCTTGACAGTTTATTGGGTTCCATAATTTCCCTACCTCTTCCCAGTCTAGCTGGATTGCAGAGTTAAGTTTATGATTACGAAATAAAAACTAAAGAGTTGTCCATCAAAAACTCAAAAAGTAATAATAAATGGAAGAAAAATTCCATCTCCCATGATGCAAGTAGAACCAAGGGTTGGGTGGTTAGGGATGAAGGGCAGGGCCAGTTCTGCAGTGTTACATTGGGAGGAAAGTCTATGCCTCATTGAAGTGACAGTCACGGGTTAAATTGTCTCTCCCCGCCCCGCTCTCCCCCCAAATGTATATGTTGAAGCCCTACCCCACCCCACCCCCCAGTGCAGAATGTGACTTATTTGGAGATAGGGACTTTACAGAGGTAATCAAGTTAAAATTATGTCATTGGGATGAGCCCTAATCCAATATTGTGAGGTTTGTGACCCAGGAGGAAACTGAGTCAGAGAATCAAAAAGGTTGAAGGAAGGGAATTTATTCTGCACTCTCCAGGTGAAGTCCAGAGTCCCCGGGGAGAGGCCGCTGGAGGGGGAGTAGGGGGTGTTTTTTATACAGCTGTTCAGTGAGGGTGGGGGAGCATGAGTTGTGGGTGTTCCCGCCCAGGGGTCTTCAGGTTTCTAGGAAGGCTGTGAGAGTTCCCCCGCGGGGGGTCTTCACAGCTTCCAGGTTGTCACCATCTGTCTGACCTGTTAGGAATTTTAGGGGCGGCCATATCTGCAACACCATCTGTCTCGCGGAGGCATGTAACAGGCCTGGACACCACTCCAGCCTAACAAATATGACTGGTGAGCTTATGTAAAGGGCAGATTGAGACAGACACATAGTCACAGGGAGAACGACAAGTGAAGAGGGAGGATGAGATCAGTGTGATGCATACAAGCCAAAGAACAGCAGAGACTGCATCCGTCAAACCACTGGGTGGGGTCCAGGATGTGCTAAGAATTCAGGACAACAGGACAGTGGGAAAGGCCAGCAATGAGGAGGTCAGCTCCCAGAGATAAAGGGGAGAAATAAGTACACGAAGAAAGAGCATTTTGAAGACCATCTTGTGCTGAGCTGAAGAGAGATACAGATTGTCCGCCTCTGCTTTCATCTGCTCTGGGAGGTTTGGCCACTCCTGCTCCGATTAGCTGCAAGCACAGAATATATTCTGTAAGAATTATGGCACGGGAGCTGTGAGTGGACACAGAAACCTAATATCCGATAGTTCTTCGAGTCCAGCACTGGGTCCCTTGGTGTTCGTCCAAGAGGACTGGTGGGGAGGCATCAAGTTCTGGGAGGCTGTCAGCCAAGGCGAGGATTTGGGTACAAGAAGCCATCATTAAGAAGGCAGGAGCAGAAGCCAAATGGCAAAAGGTTAAGGAACAGTTGGGGGATGAACAAGTATGACTTCTCAAGGAGCTCAGGCCCCCGCAGTCCTGCTTCGGCCCTCTACCCTCCTGCATGTCTCAGACCCCCTGTTCCAGTGGACAAACCTGCCCATTGCCTTTCCTGCAGAGCCCTCGTAACAGCTCTGTGCTTGGCTTTTGTTCTGGAACACTCTCTCCTCTCACCACTAAACCCTGTGTTGGAACCCAGAATCTTAGTATTTGAAAGAGACCCTAGAAAGCACTCAGTCATCATCTTCATGCCACATGTAAAGAAACGGAGACCCAGAGAAGCCCTTGACATGGGCAAGTTCCCACAATGGTAATGTCAGCGTGTCCGTCATCTTTTGTCATGATAGGGCTGCATCACAAGACAGCCCAAACTTGGTGGCTTAAGACAACAGCCACTTATTCATGTCTATGGCCGACAGCTGTGGTTCTGCTGATCTTGGTTGGGCCAGGCTATAGGCTTGGCTCCAAACCATGGGTTTGAGTCAGGTCAGCTCATGTGTCTCTCATTCCTCTGAGACCAGCGTCAGCAGGGCATCTTCTCTTCAAGCAAAAGAGCGCAAGCCCAGCCCCACTAAAACCTTTACCTTCACCACATCTGCTAACATCCCATTGGCTGAAGCGAGCCCCATGGCCAAGCCCAAGATCCAGGGGCTGCAACACAATGTTACACAACGTTCATACACAGAAAACTCTTAAAACCGCCAGATGAGTGTGATACTAACGAGCCAGTCCACAAAAGAAGATTGAAACAGCCAACACACAGATGAGAAGATGTTTCGTTTCTCTACTAGCCAAAGACATGCATATGCAAAGAGAGCTTTGTTTTCTGCACGCGGAATAGATAACGATTAAGGAAATTGACAAACCCACTTAGCTTATTGGAAAATGAGCAACCGCGTGCCCTCATGACGGCAGTGCTAATGGATTTGGCCTTTTCAGGGAGGCAGTTTGGCGATAAGTGTCAAAATGTAAAACGAAGGTGCCTTTTATCCTAATAATCTCCCTCCCAAGGAGTGTATTGATGGAGACGGTCACATACATTAACAGGTTGGTAGGGGCATGGTTTATTTCACACGATCAAGTAGACGGAAAGAGGAAATTGATTTGATAAATGAGCGCCCCTCTGTAAAATGGAATGCATTGTCATTCTGCGACTGTTAAAGTGTAAAGACATCCATAGCATCTTGTTGAGAGAAAGCAAAAAGTGGGCACAAACTCAGACGCCCATTTCCTGGGATCCGTGTGGCTCAGTTGGGGGGACATCATCCCGTGCCAAGGGTCACTCAATTCCAAGTCAGGGCACCTGCCCACCTTACAGTGATTCTTGGTGGGGAGCGTGCGGGAGGCAGCCGATCAATGTTTCTTCCTCGCATCGATGTTTCTCTTTCTCTCTCCCTCTCCCTTCCTCGCTCTCTAAAATATTTTTTTTAATGGATATTGACCAAAATGTTAGCAATGGTTAACAATAGCTCCTTCACTGCTCTGATTTGGGAAAATTTCTACTTTTTTGTACTTTCCTCTAATGTTAGAAATGTTTATAATAAAACATGTACTGTTTTATGAAAGCAAATATAACTTTAAAAGAAATGACGCTTCTTTAAGCATTGTTTCTTGAAAGAGACTAGAAAAACAATTATGGTAATAAGTCGCACTAGATTTTGAACAGAAAAAAAAATCTTCACCATTAATTTTCTTTTAAAGTTGGTTATCTGTTAAATGAAACAGAATAATTTGAAAAGCTAACAATTATCCCTGCTTTGGGACACAATAGACATTTTGATTTTAACATCTATCTTGAAAGTGCTTTATTTCGCGCTCTTTATTTTGAAAGGGGGTGGGGGGGGCACTGTCTTCCAATTGCTTATCGGTCTGACTCATTTCCCGCGGATCCATACGCAAAGCACAGTCACTGATGTTCAAGTGCACACACATTTGGAAACACAATTCCAGGATGAGCTAACAGTTACCCACTATTTACGATGTTCTAAGGGTGTCACATCTTTACCGCGTTCGCTCTCCGTGCCTACTCCGTGGTGGAGATATAATTATTGATGAGGACGCTGAGCACTGAGTCACTTGCTAGGATCCTGGAGTTCCTCAGTGACTGAGCTCCGGCAGGATCCACACCTCACCCTAAAGTTCCACTAAACGATAGAATCGTTCAGAAATAAATCTAGTAAACTGTGTGCAAGACCTTTAAGGAGAAAATGATAGAACTTTAATGAAGGACATAAAAGAAAAACTGCATAGAGAGAGCGATAGAACATGCTCGTGGATGGGAAGGACCGTAATCTAAAGATGTCAATGACTCCCCAAGCTGGTCTATGGATGCAATGCAATCGCAGTGTCTAAATCCCAGCAGGCTCCAAGGGAAACGTGGCAGGCGGATTCAAAAGTTCACGGGGGAAATCGTTTTGAAGAACCAAGACAACTTACCCTCCCCAACGCCCAGATTTAAGATAAAGTGCTCGTGTTTCAGACTGTGTGGTGTTAGCATAGTGCAAAGCAGAGCGGTCAACAGAGGGACCCCAAACAGACTGGGATGCGCATGGGAAGGCCCCGTATAGCCACGAAGGGACTGCAAACAACAGGAAAGGTCGATACAATAAATAGAACCAGGAAACCGCCTGTGTGCAGGGAAAATATTTATGTCTTACGCGAAAGGTAACTGTACAGTGAAGTAAAACTTTACTGTGAAAAGTACAAAAAAATAAAACTTTAAAACAATTGGAAGAAAGGTCACGTATCTTTATGACTTTGAGTGGGAAAGACTGTCTTAAAACAAAACACACAAAAGCACAAACCACGTGATAGAATTCAATACAATAAAAAATGAAATTATAAAAGTCACCTTATTCACATTCCTTTTAAAGCAAGACACGGACTAGGAGATACTTGCTATGCATAGCATCAATTAAGAATGATTATCCAGAATATGTAAAAATAAAATCCTACAAATGATAAGAACATGGTCTAATAGAAAACGGTGCACAGAAACCCTGACAGGTGTGGCTCAGTTGGTTGGGCATCGTCCTGTGCACCAACGGTTGCCGGTTTCATTCCCAGTAGGGGGTGTGCAGGAGGCAGCCGATTGATGTTATACTCTCACATCAATGTTTCTTCCTCTCCCTACCTCTCTCTCCCTAAAAACCAATGGAAATATTTTTTAAAGGCACAGAGAAAACGAAAATGCATGGCCAATCGTCAAGAAAATGCTCAACATCACTGGAATTCAGAGAAATGCAAATTAAAATCGTTGGGATATGTCATCTATGTTGAAGTGTAAAGTGTTGCCAATACTGTGAGACGCGGCCACATCCTCCAAGGTTGAAGGCACAGGCACTTAAGAACTCAGCAATTTCATGTGTTGGAATAAACCACAGAGAAGCTCAAACAGCCGTGAACAAAGAGATACAGGTCGGGGGGTCCCGCACCATTGTGTGCAGTAGTAATAATGTAACGTCCTAAAGAGTCATCATGAGGAACACGGTTATATACATCGTGGTGTAATTATAAAAGGGGAAACGACAGAGCAGTTAACACTAATGACTTGTGTTCGAGAAATCAACATGCATGCATCTCCAAGACCATGGTGAGGAAGGTGAGCCTGTGTCCGTATAGGATAGTGGCTCCCTGGCAGGTGCAAGCTTCGGAACCAGCACCTCCTGCCTGAGTCCCTGTGCAAATTACCTTTGTCTCTTTGTTCCGCTGTATCCATCCTCACTGGCGATAACAGTGTGTGGGCTGTGCTGAGTAGTAAACACATTACAGCACAGAACTTAGGATGGTGCGTGGCACACAATAAGCGCTTGGCAAATATTAGCTATTTTGGAGGCATACATATTTGAAACCTTAGCGGCTCTGATTACCTCTGTGGATGGAGGGCGGGGAATGGGGTTGGGTTCAGGTTTTTTTATTCCTGAAAAAAATGTAAGAATAAACAGGTAGCACGATAAAAAGAGAGAGCACGTTTAATGTGATGTAAGAGTTTTATGTCTTAATTGGGTGGTGGTGAGCACATGAATTGAGACATGTGACAAAACTGCATGGGACTTCATACAACGCGCACACACACATACAAATGAGGGCACGTGAAACTGGGGAGATCAGAATAAAGCTTGCAGTCTAGTTAGTGGTGCTGAGCCAGTGTGGCTGGAGGCCTGGCCCTGATGCTATACGGAGTTACCAATGGGGAGGCCGGGTGGATGGGACACCAGACCACTCCGCCCTGTTTTTGCAGCTTCCTGTGATTCTATAGTCATTTCAAAGTTGAAAGTTATTTCAAAATAAGGAGAAAGTCAAGAGAAATCTGAAGGAAATAAGCAAACTTTAAAATTTTCTTTGGTGGTTATCTGAGGGGTCACGGTAGTAATAATAACAAAAGCAATTGTTCATGTATTGCCATGTGCCCGGAGGAGATTTACACGCATTAGCAACACATGAGGCAGGCCAGCAGCGGCCTTCATGGGGACAGCATCCCCTTCAGCTTCCCCTCCACCCGGACCTGCTTCCTTCCCTCCTTTCCCCAGGGGGTGGGTCCTGAGAACATGTCCTACTGCATGCCCTTCACCCTGAACTGCCTCGAGTCTGCTCCCCAGGACACCTGCAGGAAGAGGGGTCTCAGAAGACCTGGCTGGAGGCCAAAGGGTTCCTGGAGAGACATGAGGAGGCCAGGTGAGACGTGAGGACCCCCACAACACTCCCCCCGGTGCCCCCAGGTAGGCGTTCTGCAGACGGAGAGCCTTGGGGAGAAACCTGGGAAGCTGTACTAGGGAGGATGGGGAGGGGGATGCTGAGCAGCCCAGAGAGAGCTGCCCGGGAGGGTGAGGCAAGGCCACCACAGCACCACTTCCGGTTTGTCTCTTATTATAGCCCAGGTGCCTCTGAGACAAAATCGCGTTATAGGAAGCGTGTCACTGCCTTGCCTCTCGGCTCTGCTCTGCAGAATTTTTATAAACCGGTTGCTTCTGGGTTTCTCTCTTTCCGTATTTGTGACTCCTTTCTCCAACCATGAGAGACCTGGCTCCCATCATCCCCATTGTTTGAAATCAATCCTTTATCACAGTCATCACCAATGCCCTCTATGCCGCACCAGCATGGGCTCCCACCTCATCCCGCCAAGTCCCCCCAGGTAGATGCCTCCTACCCCACTGAGTAATTCATTTCCTGCATGTGGCAGTCACTTTAGTAATTGTTGCATAAATGAAAACGGAGTGAATGACCATTCGTTACCCCCAACCCCTATCACAGTGCCCATGGTGTTTTATAATAATTATTATTAAATGAACAAATAGTCAGGGAAGAACAGTAGAACCCAATAGCTCATAATTTATCACCAATCAGGCATGAAGTGTATCTTTCATGCATCTGTGAGCAATATTTTGCTGAACCATTTGAGAGTGTCAGGAAGATTATGAATGGCATGTCTGTCCTATTTATATTCATAAATTCATAAATCCAAGCTGCAGAGTTGACTTCAGTGATGATACGAAACTAGGAGGAAATGGCTTCTGTGGGGTCTTATGCAGTATAGAAGTCAAGGTCAGAAGCAGCCTCTTCCTCTGGCATTTGGGAGGTGCTCTCACTGCAGATGGTCATGAAATTCATCGCCTGACCTTTGTGGAGGGCCATTTCACAACAACAATAATAAAATGATTCCATTTTTTCTGGTGTGGACATAACCCCAGGAGGTGAGTACAATTGTCACCCCCATTTTTCAGGAGGAAACTGAGTTTTGTAAACAGGGCTGATTCTAGTTTTCCCTTCCTCACATTTGTCACTCCTTTCTCTGATGGTGAGACCCCCGAATCCCATTAGCCTTCATATATTTGCTCCTGTGATGAGAAAGATGGTGTCTTTCACCCATGGTCATGCAGATCCACAATGGAGTAGTCAGGCACATGCATCTAGAGCAGGGGTGGGGAACCTTGTTTCTGCCAAGGGCCGAAAGGTATTTATGACATCATTCTCGGGCCACACAAAATTATCAACTTAAAAATCAGCCTGCTATGTTTTGTCAAAGATTTAATTCACTCACCCCCAGTCCTTGGCAGGGCCAGAACAAATGAGTTCTCAGGCCTTCTGTGGCCCGCAGGCCAGACGTTCCCCACCCCGAATCTAGAGCGTTTGGTCTGACCAGTTCACTTCCAAGCAGGAAATGCTCCTACAGAAGTGACCGTGGTCCATGGGATGCCACGCAGTTAACTGAAGGACACGTGTCCGTGGCCTGTCCTCGATGGCACCGCAGGCCCTGCCTCCCGCTGAGTGAGAAGGCCCTAAGCACTTCCCCTCTCTCTGGGTCCCTAACGACACTCCTCCAGGACCCTAGCTGGCGGATCCACATTCCTTGCTTCAGGGTGAAGGGGCCCTTGGCACGGGGCAGGCCAGCCTGTGCCCAGTCCTGGCGAGCAGCTCAGGGTGGTACAGAGCACCTTGCTCCTCTCCAGTGGCCATGGCTCACGGTGCAGCTCATCGCTGCCCCTCCCCACTTGGTGAAGACTGAGACCCCACTGGGAATAAAGAGAAGGAAGGAGGTTGGTTATTCACACGGCAGGGACCTGCTTTGCAGGACGTTAAAGACAACCAATGGACAGATGGGAAAGCAGCAGGGCCTGAAAAGGCAAACCGTGGAGGCTGGCTCCTGAGTGAGGGAGGTGAGGGAGGTGAGGGAGGTGAGGTGAGG